>CAIGRK010082581.1:0-10391 GCA_903798315.1 Fraxinus greggii
AAAATAGAAAGCAAGATGTAATATTTGTATATATTCATTAATCGAAGTTCTAACACTGTTTTATGTTTGAGCGAGTCCTGAATTTGATTTCATTTTTTATTTTTCTCCAAGAAAGGCAAATGAATAAACACAGGCCGTCAAAAACTCAATATTTGTTGAGCATTTAAACCCAAATGAAATGTTAATTAATGAAAACACTAACTATGTTTGTATATGTAGGTGAAAGAGAGATAGTTCAAATGCAAATGAAGTATAAAAAATTAACAAACTAAATACTTCTATATAAAAATATTCTAATGTAGCAGGAAGCAAATATTGTTATAGCAAACTTAACTTATTATATAAGAACTTACAAGGACGTGGTGGAGAAACTCTCTAACTCTCTGTGCTGCGCGAGAATCCTAGATTTTGTTAGGTTATTTGTAGAGTTCACACACAAAATACCTGTATCTAAATATATGTAAAGAAAGATGCAAAAGTAGCAATGAATGTTGTTACGGCAAACTTAAGCGAAAGTAGCAGAAAACTAATATTGTTATAGCAAACTTAACTTATTATATAAGAACTTACAATGACATTGAGGAGAAACTCTCTAACTCTCTGTACTGCGCGAGAACATCGTGTTTCGTAGGGTTATTTGAAGAGTTCACACACGACAAATTCAAGCCAAAGACGACGAATAACGAACGATACAGATATGGAGAAAGTTTACTATTTTACTGCATCGGAGTGAAATACCTTTGGTTCTCCAATACAAAATATGCATGGAAGAAGAAGATATTTATCCAATTTCAACTGCAAATACCAATGAAACAGGGATATTTTCGATTACCAATTAGTCAACAAAAGGAGGGATATTTATGTCTGGTGCAAATCCACAATGAAATATGGATATTTTCGAATACCAATTAGTCAACAATTGTACGAATTTTGTTTTCTTCATACCGAGATATTTATGGTTGGATGGTGCACAACCCAATTAATGAATAGTAACAAATCAATTTAGGTGTGAAATGAAAGGTGCAAAAATTTTCAAAAGTCCTATCAAATGAGTCATCACTCATATAGTGGTGTGTCCTTGAAAAACATATTGTACGCCAACTATCTATTTAAATTGCAGTTGATTGNTCAACAAAAGGAGGGATATTTATGTCTGTAGCAAATCCACAATGAAATATGGATATTTTCGAATACCAATTAGTCAACAATTGTACGAATTTTGTTTTCTTCATACCGAGATATTTATGGTTGGATGGTGCACAACCCAAATAATGAATAGTAACAAATCAATTTAGGTGTGAAATGAAAGGTGCAAAAATGAACAGTGTTTTGGCCATTCTCTCTTTTAGTGTAGTCGTGATTTTACGTTGTTTGTCAACTTAGGGTAAGTATAATACGATTTTTATTTTAAATTTTGCTTCTGATTGAAGAGTTTATAAGAAAGCAATTTTAGGATAACTTCCTCTAAATTCTCTTTTAGTCAGATAAAATACTTTTAAAAAATTATTCATATATATTCAAAAATAAATTCTCACTTTCAAAAGCATTTTTGACTTTTCAAAAGTCCTATCAAATGAGTCATCACTCATATAGTGGTGTGTCCTTTAAAAACATATTGTACGCCAACTATCTATTTAAATTGCAGTTGATTGAGATAGTTTTAGCCCCATTGAGGACCGTGGCAGAGCCACCATTGCTGGTGGTGGTTGCTGGTGGCCACACATTTTCAGCTGAAACGAACAAACATGCAAATCACAACTTTCCCTTGGATTTAAAGGCAAATATTTTAGTGATGTCAATCATACTTACTCTTAAAAGTATTTGACATTTTTAAAATTTCAATTACAAAGATTTTTTCAACTTACAATGATTAATACTCAAGAATCAACTTTTCATTCATAGTTTTGAGAGCACACATTGAAAGACATTGTCCCACCCTCCTTTATCTTCGTGGCTCCCCCTTTATTCTTATATGTTTGTATTTGTATGGCTTTTCCCAGGAGAAATGAGCCTTCCCAAGCCACACAGGCCAAGGAAGCATGGATATCCCTTCACATCTTAAGATCGTTAGTATCACGGGAGGTATACTACATTGTTTACGTGGGACCGAGGAAAAAAGGCTCGATGTCGATGTATAGAATGAAATCAATATTTTCAAATACACAACTTAGATTCTAGCTATGCAATGTTTAACTCTTGAGTCGATCCAAATGGATCATCCTCTTGCAAGTGCGGGATTTTTTGTGTAAGGCAAGAGTTGATCAATGGATAATCGAGCCAATGACAGCAAGTTAGAGAAGTAATGAGAACCGGGCAAATTATAGGGACAATTGATGCAAGATTCTAAAGGGTGGAAATTCATGACAATCATTCAAATTCAATCTAGGAAAAATAAAACCATCTCTTGATTTATTGAATTGGATGGATGGAGATATACTTTCCAGAACTTCCAAAGGCAAATTCACAGACAAATTTCAATTCCAGGGTATACTACGAGGAGCTTTACTCCCAAAACAATGGATCGCCTACATGAATCATTCTCCTCAATTACATTTTGTTCCTTGTTAGATCTGGCAACTAGGATTCTTTCAAATAGATAACGAAAATGAAAAGGCGATATTATGATCAAAAACATAAAGGACAAAAAATTATCTAAACAGCAATTTGGGAATTTCAGCATGAGCAATTGCTTGCAATTTTTGTTAGACGTCTCTTACTACCTCCATGATCTTTGCAGGCAGTATCAGAAAGTTCAGTGGGTTATTTAGGATGGAACAATATCTCAGGCAAAATCAATATACAGGTATCAATTATACCTGTAAACAAGAGAACAGAAAACTTCACCGTAGAGATAAAATAAGAAATGATAAAAATTACCAATTTCAGAATCCGTTAAAATTCAAACCAAAAATATGCGCCCAGTAAATGAATGGTTCTTAAGGACCCACTAATAAGGAAACTTAACAAGATTTCTGTTTATTGCAAAGTACATTTCACAATCAATCCAAACACTATTTGGAAAGTGCATCTGCCTCATTGTCTCAATGCTTCTCTTAAGGAAGCATCACATGTATTAACTTAAAAAAAGTGAAAAATAATGTAGCTAATATCAAAACTCAGCTAGATAGTCCCACAACCATTAAATTGTCATAAAAGTCAATCATCTTGAAAAGCATTCTACTCTATATGGCTGAAAAAAAATCCCCACAGTAGAATAATAGCAATGGCCTTTCAGGACATGCAGGGGTATAGTAAGCGAACTCATGACATTGAATATTGTCATACATCTGGGGTATAAAAGGCAAGTTACATATCAGGAGGCAAACACATTTCAATATGCAGTCATCTTAAAAAAACAATAATCAAACTTCATCGTGTTCCGAGTGTTAAGAGGTTCAGGTAGTGGCCAGAGGAAATCAAAAGGAACGATGTAAGCTATCTAAAAAATATCATTATTGGACTTGGAATCAATTAACGTAGTGTACACAATTTACAAATACTCAACTAACAGTGTGCCGTAAAATTACTTAATCATTAATAAACAGCCCAAACAGAACAGACTCGCTCTACATAAATCTCTTCATAGCAATAACTGTATAACCCAACGCAGCATTCACCATGTGTTCCTCGTATTAAAACATTATTTTGGGATATTGTAAATCATTAAATCTTAACAATAAACTAAAGGAAAATGGGTAAGTGAATTAAAGAAAAGTCACCGATGGACATCTTAGCTTCGTAGAGTCTTTAAATAATAACAGACAATCATAGTACTACAGTATTGAATGTAGATAGTAGAACATGTAAGGAGAAAAACAAGTAAATTTTGAAGATAGTTTAGTAGAGTTTTGAATATAGGATATAGACAGGTCCAGTATACAATTTTGAATGAAAATATGATACAGACAGAGATAGTAGCATGATGTGGAAAGAGGTGGCATTTGAAACATATCAGAGCAGTATTAGGATAGTTTAAAGGTATACAACCACCTAATAATGTGAAGCATGGTGGTGGAGTGAGAAGGTTCGCGTTAAATGATTACAATCTTACCTACATATGAAACTGGCGACACTCATAAAAATGCATAAATTAACTAAATGGGAGACCAAGAGGGGATATATTGGAGTTCTATGCTGAAGCATATGAGTAGTAGTTCAGCTGTCTAGAAACAAATGATGGAGAGAGCTACAGCAAGATATCTTGCCAAAGGGAGTAGAAATAGAAATTTATTTGTTTTAAATGCGAACCAAAGAAAAAAGATGGAAGAATTATTTCAACAAATTATTTACGAAATACGTAGAGTGGATACAGGGTTGTTGTCTAACTCCATTGTAGATAAGAATGTTACTTTGCTGGAAAAACTGGGGCCTCAAAATTAAGGCATTGTTATGAAGAGAATGAAAATGAGAAAAACAATTGTCCAAATAGAAATCCTATAGAAATAGAGAAGCGTCACACTATGAATTATGGAAGATGATGATTGAGCACAAATAGAAGTGTAATTCAAGCATCAGTGATCCTCAACACATCAAAGCAAGAAAACACTGCCACGGACACTCCGACATGTAATTTTCCATAAAAGTTGTAACATAATGCATCCTCAACATGCTAAGTAAAATTATTTTTGTTAATTTTGGCATATGAACAATGTACCTAAAACATGTCGAAAACTGTGTTGGTGACATGTCACATCCATGATGAGGTTCTTTGTTGAATGTTATTCGTTAATGAATGAAAATAGGAGAGGTTATACTAAATTGGAACTTTGGAGGAGTACTTTGTAATCTAAAGGTATTACATCAAGAGCTAAGACAAAGTACAAAGAATGTGATAGTGGATTCACTACTACTGAAAATAATGTTTCCCCAAAGATTGATTTGTTTGGATATTTATTTACATTTATTAACGAGGTAGAACTTGAAGAGTATGGTAATGCATAATGAAGAAATTCTATGGAAACTTTATGTGCTAATATCCTAATAAGGTAAAGAGATAAATTATGCACGATAGTTATTGGCCAAGCAATAGTTCATGCTATTGAGTGTTGAGCTGTAAAGGGACGCTATCTCTATATGATGAACATAATGAAGATGAGAATGTTAACGTGGTTTTGATCCGTACTATAGAAGAATGAATACGATGAAAAAAATAAGAATATAGATATCAACTACCAACAAGTAAACTGATAGTGCACCTATCAAGTATACCTATGCTAGAAGAAACAAGAAGGATTGAGAAGCAACTAGAAGAAACGGCAGCAACATAATTCTGTTACAAGGGCAAGTGGTGGGGGGGGAGATGGGATAAGTTAGGAAATCCTTATAAATAAAGGTAGAAGGGAGGGTAGAAAGCAGGCTTTTATTGAGTGAGTAGAAGGGAGACCTTTAAGAGAGTTTTAGCTCTCTCAAATGGCTATTTGTTATTTCCTTTCTTGCTTTAATTTCTTTTAATTCAATATATATATTGTTGTTCCCTTGATTCTTACAGAAATCCGCTCTTTTTACAGTTAGAACCTTATCAAATGGTATCAGAGCACTTTCCTAATGGCTCAAAAGAAATCTGAGGATAGAGTGGAAATCATGGAAAAGGAAATGGAAGTATTAAGGTCAGAAATGCAAAGGTTGCCAGGCTTAGAGAGATCAGTAGAGCACCTCTCTCAGATTATGGCCAAAATAATGCAATCCATGGATGAAACCCAGAAAACTTTGGCAGCCCTTTTCATGCCAAAAATAGCAGTAAACAGAGTCATGGAGGGAGAAGGATTTGGTAGTGCATCGGAAGTCCAGCTCCCAAAAATGTTTACAGATGGCCTGTAGCGGATCAACAAGTACAAAATCGAGGCAATTGGCCGGAAGCAACTTGGGAAACTGGAATCACATGGCAGACTCAGGAGGGGAGTTTGTGGGAGAAATTTCTGGCCATAACACAAGAAGGGACGGTGGCTGAGTGTAGGCAAGCATTCAAAATGTTGGCTGTGCCATTGAAGGGACTGTCCGATGAGGTGCTGGAAAGCACATTTATTGCCTGTTTGATAGAATTTATTTGGAAATAATGAGTTATGTAATAGTATTTTTTGGAGAATGTCTGGTTAAAAAGTAAGGAAACTTTATTTGTTTGTGTGTAGAATATTTTATTGTGTGAATATGTGGTGGATAAATGATATTATAGCAAACATTTTAATTTTTTAAAGGATGACAAACAGGACCTGAACTATACGAACCAATTCTCAAAACCCAATTATGACCGAATTAGAATTAATGCTCAACATAAACGTGAAGTTTTGACTAAGATTTAGATGATTTCCCTCGTCTAAAGACCATTTGTACAACAACAATAAAACGTTGAAGATCAAATTGTCCAGAATTAAAAGTCGAAGAGCCGACTCGCTACATAGACCACATGTTAGGAAGCAAACATGCAATTTTCTCCTAAGGCAATCACAACATCAATAACAACAAAAAACTAAACATCGTTCTCAAAAAATTTGACGTCAATCACATAAATCCTTTTTGTCTCTCCATTCAGTTCATCGATAAATATAATGAAAGATCTTAATAAGTGCCCAAATTCATATCACTCTCTCCATTAGGTATTGACACGCTTTTGTTTACACTAGATATTAACAAGCAAACATAACCACGAAAACATGTGGAACTAAGCTCGATAGAGTATAGACACAAGTCATACCAAACCAAATATACAATTACTAGACAAGATTGACAAACTGAACAGTATAATGGACAAGATCTTAACTTTTCTTTTTCTTTCTTAATATTGTCTAATACTATCCAATACACATTCAAAATGTATCATAAGGTTTTCAAATAATATATATAGTGGAGCCTTAACGCTGTTGTCATCAACCATTGGTCGTCATAACCATATAACTCATCCAGATTTGAATAGAAGAACAGCCTTTGAATCCAAGTAGAAGTAAACAAAGTGGTTCGTCTCGTGAGTCACATAAGAACCTATGCAACAACAAAAAACAAGAGAATTAGTTGAGGTCAATGCATTTTCCAAGATAGATTATCAAGAACAAAGTTGTTTAAGTTAAGAGTCATGCTACTTGTACAATCCCGTTTACATCTTCTTTTACAACCCATGACATGTCAAACAACGTTCATTTAAAAAACTATTTTTGAAATTGATGGCCGATCTTGACAATACATGGATTGTCAAACTAGTTGTCAACAAAGGTTGTACAACTAGTTTTATTTTTAAGTTAATCAATACGAACAGGCAACATAGTGAAAATACAAGGAAAAAACAAATAATACTAGGAAATTTTATTCCCAACCTTCACCCATCTTCAAGCAAAATAACTAGGAAATAAACAATGCANGATCTTGACAATACATGGATTGTCAAACTAGTTGTCAACAAAGGTTGTACAACTAGTTTTATTTTTAAGTTAATCAATACGAACAGGCAACATAGTGAAAATACAAGGAAAAAACAAATAATACTAGGAAATTTTATTCCCAACCTTCACCCATCTTCAAGCAAAATAACTAGGAAATAAACAATGCACAGATCATGTTACAACACATGCAATATTCATGCTACAAATTATTTTGAGGAAAATAATGAAGAAATAGATGTTATGGATTAAGCCTTAAACCCTACTTTTGAGAGTAGTAGTAATTAAAAATAAAAATTAGAAAAAGAGCAAAGTAAACTTGTACTTATATCAGTTCTCATCTCAATGTCAGATTTACATCCATCCATTTGTCACTGCAGTTTTCACTATAATAGAGAACAACACGAGATTTTTCTAAGGCTCCACGAGGTAATAACAACAGAAATTACGGCGATTTGCAAACAGAAAGAATCGAAAATAATATGCGAAAGAAAATAAGAGGAATTTTGTGCCCTCCACCATTAGGAGTATAATGTTCTATGTGCAAGCAAGGCATATTCACAAATAACCAATACAATGGGAATATGGGTGCACATTGTACTGAGGTAGAGATGGCAAGCCATTTTCATTTTTTCATTAGAATAGAATAAAATGAAGAATGGAATTCTCAAGTCATGTGCTCAGGAAAGATGGAACCTATGTGAAGTGACTGAGGCATCAAAAAGTATTCTTCAATGTAAAAAATGACATTTCTTTTAAAAAAGAATAATACCAGTTTTCCGATTTTAAGCAAATAGAACCTGATAAAGCTTTTACTGGTAGTCTGGTACTACTTGGTGAAATAAATACTGCCAAAAACATTAATTTTCTTTATTCATCCCGGGAGTTAAAGAGACAAAACAAATAAAAATAAAGAAATAAGTAATAAAATAGCAACTATATGATTGAACTTGGATCAGATGCAACAACTACAGTCTGACGAAACATCACGAGTTAAACTGTAAGTTGATTATCAGGTAAGAAGACTTTTTGTTCCAAAGAGGTATAGTACTGATGTGTTATTTTTCAGTTTGAGACTTGTGATTTCTCCTCCTATACTTCATATTTAGTCAAATATTATCTCTGAAATTGGACCTGAAACCTTTCCCGTTCTTCTCCAAAGTCCTTCAATCCCCCAAATAAGCTCTTTTCCAGAAGCACGTACCCTGGCCAGCACTGGATAGTTCATATTCCTAATTTATATTTTGAGGTCGTAGATTAATATGTACAATTAGCCAATGAAATCCACCAAATTTAGAGTCTCTGAACTTCATATACTCGTAAGAGCCATCTGCTGCACAGTTCTTCAATCAGCTTATGTATATGTTCCTTTCTAAGTCTCTAAAATAAATGGAACTAGAGTCTGCTCTAGCGTATTAAAGTTAAGGCTAGCAACATTTAATTACAGTGACGCAATTTCATAGCTCGAGAAAACATATTAGCATTTACATCATGAGCCCATAAGTATTCATACCCTGGAATTTTTAAGACAACAACAAACTATGCTGCTATGCTTCATTCTCAGTAAACGTCCAGCTCGTGAATCCTTCTACGCCATTCAGTTCTGTTCATTGCTAGATGTATGGGGAGATCTAAAGCCACTAGCTCCCCAACAACTATAACGTGCCATATTCATTTTGGCCTATCCCTCACTCTTGTAACTTGTTCTACTGAAATTGCATCACTCTTTTGACATATATGATGTACAAGATCTGGAAACCTAACCAAATAAAGGTGCAAATTGCTAGCCGCTTTTGATCTGCTCTTGAATCTTCTACTGGATTCTAATGTGTCCCAATTGCCAGCCGCGACGTGTAAGCCATATTTCACTTTTGCCTCATAATATTTCACTGTTCATAAGCATGTCTTTGTTGATGTGTATGAATTAGGTTTGTTGCTCTGATAAAAAAATTAAAGCAGGGATAAATTGATTGCCGAATTTGGGAAATCAACTTCATGAACTAACATAACCCAGTACTTGCTTTTCTCGGTAATGGTAACTTAGACTCCGCGATTTCTCGTTGATAGCGGAAAAACTTCTGGCTCGCTCATTCAAATTTTTTTTACTTTGGAAAGGAGCCGCTTTCACCTCTAGTTGCCTTTCATGTTAGATCACAAGAATTTTATAGGGAACAATTTGACCACGAGTCCACGACTTGCTTCTCTCACACAGAATGTTGCATGAGTAACTTGACTATCTACGTACTCAGCTTGTCCAGTGTGTTTCGGATTACCATTTGGTAAATTAGGGATGGTGACCTAAAGAAGCAGTAAAGGCAACCAAACCTATTTCTCTTTCCTTCCCTCGAATTAGCATGTGAATACAGATAGGATATTCAAAAGACTATGCATACACATAACATATCTTGAAATCTCGAGACGCATATGTAGATAAAAAATTATTAAGACAAACATTGAAAACTAACATATTATACACACACTATTTAGTCCCGTGCTTTCTTTTCCATATTGTGCTCTATATTATCAGTCGTTCGAGAGTCGAGATCAAGTAAACTCCTCGTTTCTCACTGATCTGAAACTTAGAAAACACAACCAGTTTCTGTAAATCCACTAAAAAGTTATGATATGTCTAATTGCACGGAATTGAATCCTCGTCAAAATCCTTTCTAATTCTAACGCGGAGGCTAGAATTCCATATTACCAAGCAACATTCTATACAAGTTCAGATTCATCGAGATAAAATACCCCAGAATAGCAAGAAAATTAACCGTTTCAACCTTCAAACTTGGTATTTATAAGACTCGTGCTACAACCAAACAAGTAATTGAACAACAATCAATAGATCAGATGTAAAAGAAAACAAACATCATATACCACATTATATAGTAAGATACAATACAAAGATCACTCCTTTAGTCAATATACTTATTTTTCAAGAATTAATTACTGTTAACTCTTATCATAACAAGAATTACAAATAGGAAAATAAGGACGAAAACTAAGTGGTAAAGGGAGATTTACCAAAGT
>CAIGRK010082598.1:0-10765 GCA_903798315.1 Fraxinus greggii
TTTTGGGACTTTGTCTCAAAATGTTTGTTCCTTACACAATCGTATGAACATTTCTTTTAATTGTTAGTGCATTCCACGCGAAACACTCTGCTTCGATCAAACCATTTCATTTGAAATTAACTCTTTGTGACATGCGAAGTTTGATAGTTCTCATTAATGAAGTCAATGTTATTGCCAGCATCAAAATTATTGAAGATCTGTTATTGCTCTTTCATTACTTTAGACTGTTTACTTAATGGCTCTTAATTCTTGATAAATAATTTATATAAACTGTGTTGATGTATTCTTTTCAGTATACTTGGGAGCAAGCTGGATTCAACGTCATTCAGATGAAAACTAAAATTAGACTCCATTCTAATCTCCATAAACTGCGTAAAAAGATTCGCCACGCATTTAGCTACAGTTGGAGACTGTAAGTTCTGTCACTTACTAGAGATGCTTTCGTCTTTGTCACATAATACTTCTTGTGTGGCACTGCATTATGCTTCACATAATTTGCATTTGTTTTATGAGAAATTTGCACTGTTGGTCCTACCTGTTTTCCGATAGCTGGTTGGTCTTCAACGTTTCATCACAGTTGTTGGAAAAAGTTCGAGCTTCATAAAGTTCAATATATTGGGGTCAAACGAGGATTTAACAGAGACTTGGATCTCAGTAAATAGAGGCTGAATCCTCAACATATGATAAAAGGTTGATGACTGACTCTCTCCTTTTTAAAGTTTGGGATGAACTTACGACTGAAATTGAGGACCTTGCCTGAAATTAAGGAATCCATAGAAGAAGCTGGTTTTCGATCTGTCCACTTTTGGATTTGGAATATGCTAGATAGTGAAGAAATTAGATGTATGGACGAGACTTGAAATATGAAGAGGTCACGAGCTTCCAACAACAGGATTCATGGTAGGACTGGACTTAGTCCTGTTCGGTTCTGAAGGGATTCGTGGTAGGGCTGGACATGGTCCGGTTCGATTCTCTTCATAACCGAACCAAACCAAAATTTTCGGGTATTTAATAAATGGAACCGTCGGGTCCAAATATAATTATGGAGCCGTTCGGTTCGGTTCGTACCATAATTAAATTTTTTAAGATTGACAACAATACTACATAAGTACAACAAGGTCATATTCATTCGTAGTTTTTACAAATTACCGCAATCCAGTTTAAAAAACATATAAATAATAAGTTATCCAATAAAATTAATTCACCAATGTATACATGGACGGATTTGGAGGGGCTGGACCAGGCTACAGCCCCCCTTTTTTTTTTAGTAGCAAAAAAAAAAAAAAAATTATGTATAAATTTTTTTTTCCTAGTGTAATTTTTTTTATGTATTAGCCCGATCAGTAATTCGGCCGTGAATCCACCCCTGAATGTATACAAATATCAAAAAGTAGACACTAATACTAAAACAAGTTGTCAAATATGGTTCGATTTAGTTCGGTTCGGGAGTTTTGTAGCCTTGATTCGTGGAATGCTTATATCGTTAGTGTTGCGTAGTCATTCCTTAGTGCCATCAACCAGGTGTGAAAAGCTGGGTAATTTAAGTGTTTTAATTACTTTCTACATGCTTCTCTATCATTATTCTCAAGCTATACCAACTTCTCACAAGCAAAATAAGTACTTGCTTTAAGCTCTGTATAATTAGACGAAAGAGCTGTTCTACACTTGCATGTTGAGCTGGTTTGTGAAATTGACAATTATCGTGTTAATCCAAACGGGTAGATGTAAGGATTTTTAATCGATCATGCGAGCTTATATGTGAATTATTGTGTATTAAATTAAAAGCTGTCAATTTTGGTTAAGTTGGTTTAAAGTGATCTAATAAGATTTCGGTGTTTGGGCTTTGAAGCATCTAATTAAAGTGTAGGCCTTATGTGTAGAGACCGGACATGTTCCAAATTTCATGACGGGCCAAATTAGGTTAACAGACCGTTAGTATATATATACGGTTATGATCCCCAGATCACACGGTAATTTTTCATTCTGTTCTAACTCCCATATCATAGACAAATAAAAGAACATGTTGATTTGAAAGACTATAACCGCATGACTCATTCGTTACATTAACCATATCTGATTCAGGTACGCTTCTGCATTGATTCATAAATTCTTGGTGATCCAACATGAAATATCATTGTGACGGTAAATTTTTTATTTTATCTTTTTACCTACAGAGACTTCTCTTTTTTTTCCCCTTTGGTTCATGAAAGATAAAGACAGCTCTTCTATGCTATATTTTTGCTCAAGTCAACTTAATGCTGTTTTAGATTGCATCCTCTAAGATACAGAATGCCTCCCACTTCTCAAGGGTGTATACTTCATTTCTTCAAGATTGTTCGACGAACCAGGGCTTCCGGTTGAATCTGAGTTACTGTTTTCACCCTGGCCAGCTTTTCTCGACCAGATTTTCGAAAATATTTTCTTCGACATCATCAAACCTTTCATTTTACTAATGGAAGCCTTGTCAGCATTTCTCTCACGAACTACTCCATTTTCTAATCTTGAAGCTGCCAGCTCGCCTCTCAATGCACGAAGATCTTCAGCTGATGCTACGGCATCCCAATCTTCGTCTGTATTCGCTGTTGTGGATCTTGAACTCCCATTTGAGCCACAGTTAAGGTCTTTAATAGCTTTAGGGAGATCAGGAGTGCTGCTGCCAGACGATGCAGCTGCCCGGACTTGTTCGAAATAGAGTACCTGTACGACTACACGCATAGGAAGTCTCTCATTTTGGACTGCATGCATGCATGCATCTGCCGAGAGCTTCTTGCAGTCCATCAGCTTGCATAATCTCTTTCTTTCGTTCTTGTTGATCCCGGGGTGCTCCTGCAACAAAACCGCAGATTAGTTAAATTGACAAAGCATTGATCAAATCGCAGCCACTACTAATTCATATCCATATCCTTCTACAGTCAAATTTGTTTCAGTTAAAGTGCCTCGTTTGCCACTCATGTACAGAAAAAAAGGAGCTTTCTTTCTTCCCAATTCGATAGAGAAAAAGATGCAATTTTGGATAGACACAACTTTTAAGTTAAAAATGATGCCAATCAATGTCAGGAAGACATGCTAATATTAGTATTGTTTCTTCCGGAAAAGGAGCGGAAGTTTCTTGCCAGTTATGAAGATACCTTTTACATAGACAAATTGGCGCCTAATGTATGATGTAATATTCTTGGAAAAATGTAAAAAAAAAAACCCTACAGAGAATGCTACCTTGAGATATGTATCAATTGCTCGATACAGGCCATCATGTGCAGGTCGAGAAAAGCTAGAAACCATCTCTGCGAGATCAATGAAACACGACAAAGGAAGATTGGGATCCTTTGCAACCTCAGCAAGGTAACCATCAACTACCTTTACCACCATTAGCTTTGAAGCTTCTGACAAAATCCCAGGCTTTCTAATCTCCCGACTTTCATTGTCATTTTCCATTTCAATTTCAGCATCTTGGCCTTGTATCATGAATTCTTCGACTATTTTCTGAACTATATAGACATCATACATGGTTACTTCTCCATCACGAGCTAGAATTAACAAATCATTCACGGCCGCCTCCTCCAGTTGCTGCCCTATTCTTTTTACAAGTTCTCCCTTCACCATCTCTCCTGAGTCAACCGAAACAGCTGCTTTCAACAACTTCAGCAAGAAACTACATGAAACACTGCCTTTTTCTGTAGGTAAAAGACACACAATTGTATCCAATACTAAGCGGAACTTCGAAACATCATCGACCTGTACTACGCCCTTTGTAGAGCCTGGGAACCTTCTATGAGCATAAGCTTTCAAAGATTCTCCAATCACTTCATTTGATATTGTCCCCTTGCCTTTAATGTTAACAATAACTCTCTCATACAAATCTATTTCGAGCTCACACAAGTCCTCCACCCACCAATCGTTTGGCACCATTCGGCTTCTGACGCCATTCCACGAGGGATTATCTCCATTTTCCTCCTGGATTTTTTTTCGGTTATATGTATAGGACCAGTCTACTTTGGAAACATCGGCCGAGGCCTTGGAAGCAATAGCATCAATGCAGTGACTGATTAACTTCAGTTCCTCGGACAAAGGTAGCAGAAACTTTGCTGTCTGAAGAGCCATAATCGAATCCTTCCAGCTTCGGAAAATGCTAGAGTTCAAGAAAACATCAACTTTGTAGATAAGGTTCCCTTTCTCAATCGTCTCATGCATTTCGAGATATTCTGCTGCACAACGTGCAGCAACAACATTATGAGCATTGAGAGTTACCAACATTCCATAACAAAACTTTGCACATATTTCAAAGGCATTTGAACCGCCTGGAATATCATGAATGTGGACCTCGTCGCCATTTCCTTCATTAGAAGACGAAACCAACTTCTGTAAGCGTGCACTTTTAGACAAAAGAGGAAACTGCAAAAAACCCAATTAGGAGCAAATTGTTATTTCGGAATGAATCCACGATTAATGTGCCACAAATGCTAAGAATGTCCAGGAGGTAAAAAAGACATTTGAGTGAATATAATTTCAGACTTTACATGATACATAGAGCTTGTTTAGCTGTGCTGAACAGTTACTTGTCTAGAAAGTAAGACTAGCAGCTGGAAAGACGCAGGGAGCTGTTCAGCTAATAAATCGATGCCTCATGGTTCACAATAAGTGTTACTTGAGACATAAGAAAGAACATCAATATTTACATTTCTAAATATATTAAGTGTGTTATTGTATCCATGTAAGATCATTTTTAGCAATATAAATGTTAATGCTTCAGTAAAAGTTAAACAAGCACCCGCATGCTTGCTTATCACATATGTAGGCTCAACTAGAAAAAATAACTAAAATGTGCCATAAAAAAAATAATAAATGAAAAAAAAAAATAACTTGAAACGATAATTTTATTCACAAAGTATTAGTAAGAACTTCATACCTTGTGGAGATAAAATTTCACATCCCCTACATTAACAACAAAGTCCGTTGCCAACTCTGTAGCCACATATCTGCACATGAGATTTGAGATTTTTTTATAATGTTAACATCATCATTTAATAAATAGAAGTCGAAACTTATATTACTTAAAAAATTCTAAGCTTCAAAAACACGAAATTAATTTTGTCAAGAGACTTCTAATATCGTACACCTGATATTATTAAAGACATCAGCATCATTTCAAATTTTACATCATTCCACATCTAGAACCTAGATCACTCGAAATGCATTAGAGAAATTCAATTTTTATCTGTTTCCTTTCAAGGATGGGAGGCATCAAAAGGAAAATTAAGAATCATCTGATCCATTACAGCTTCCTGCACATTGGTAAGCCTATTCTCCAAAATGGCTATTAAGAAGCACCAAAATAATTGACACCAATAAAACATATATGAACAAAGACAACTTTATGGGAGAGTTGAAAGCGTGAACATAATAAGTATCTTTTCGTTTTTCTCCTCAACTAAAAGCAAAATTCTCTCTCGATGGCAACATGTAATTTACGAAAGATTGCTTATAAAAGAACATATTTTTTTCGAAACGGAGTTTTATTTGTGCACATCGCATAATATAAATAGGAGAGTTCGATTGCATCCTAACAGGCATCAACAAATAGTCAAAACACAGTCCAAAATAGCCCTTCTGTAAAGGTGACCAATGATGAGAAGCTCAGCTAAAATGCAAAAACTTTTATGAGCAAGAAAATTGTCTGGGATGAGTAATTCGTCAAGAACCAATCCATGTTAGCGTGGAAGTAGAAAAAAGTTTTGACAATTTTTTTTCTTATAATATATATTTTCGAGTTCTAAAAGAGCATCCAAGGCTTGAAACCTCCCCAAAGAGCCCCAAGCAAAAGAAGAATGGAAGTGGGTTACCTATACTAACAAAAACAGTTGGGACTTGGCAGATGGAAAAGTTTTTAACATATATCGAGCAATCAGCTAATTACAGAAAAAACACATCTAATTAAACAAAATCAGACAAAAGCACCAGCTATTGCAGATATAATGAGAAAATAGACGAATGATTTTCTCACCTGATTTTCCCATCAGTCTGTAAGGAATCCGGCTTGGACCCAAGTTTCATAAACTTCATCCTGGCAGGTTAAAGATCTATTTCTCTCCCGATACTCCAAAACTAAACTTCCAAACTACTCTACTAATCAAGGTAAAACGTATTACACCAGATCAATTTGGGGACTTCCCCAATGATGAGACAAAACCTAATTCGAGGAGAGGAGTCCCATAAATGGCAAACTAAGAAGTTTGAGGAGTGGGGACCAAATTTCTTGATATGGCTAATTTTATGAACTTCAAGGGGAAGGCAAGGGAATCTCAAAGAGGTGGACACATGCTTCGTATGACCGAATCTTGACAGGCAAGAGGGATTTCCAGTGGGAGATAGAAAATGGAGAAATAGGGTTATGCAAATTTTTAGCTTAAAGAAACTTAAGTGGGAAGAGAGCCAAAGAAGAGGTTGTTTCCTCGGTCAGTGGCAAATCCCACGGACTCCGGGGGCACCCAGTCAACACAGGAGACATAAACAACAGACTCTTCACACTAAATTATTCACAAATACAGATGACACTTCTTCTACCATTAATTTTACTCTGTTTCTTTAATGGCTTTGTCTTCTAGACAAATACATTATAACTGTAGATTCACATAACCAGAAAAGCACCAAATGCTCTTAAAGCTTCAAGTTCCCCCATAAACAAATCAGAGATCTGCCAACATGTGCAATTCCTATTTTAAAAAGGTTAGTTTGAAAGACCTGCAACGGAAAAAAGCATCTTGGAAACAGTTGAATCAACCACCAAAATGGTAGACAACAAGAATCCCCCACTTTAGGGCTTTTGCCAATGCTGAGGAATAAATGAGAAGATCGCGCAATATACATGTAAATAAAATGTCATACTGTTGCTCATACACAATCAAACATCAGCAAACAACAAAATCTGAGGTACAAAAGAGAAGCATCTCAGAATATCAAAGAAATCTTCTCACGGGTAAAACTACAAACGCATAGCCTTCATTATATGATGTAAAACCTGCAAATTAAAGAAAGTAAAGGGGAAATGTGTTAGTGAACAGCAAACACAGCCCATAAATCATTCTCCGTGTAAACCCAAACAGAACCCCAAGACTTACTTTTTACATAAACCTAAGAAATATCAACCCAAATTTGTGATGCCAGAGCTCATTCAACAACTCTTTTTGAAAGAATGAGACAGTATAAAAAGAAAAGAAAAAAATATATCCTACACAGGCCTTCAGTGCAAAAGAAATTCTTAGCACTAAAACCAAAAAGAAAGGAATCGAGAAAATGTGTGAAGTCATATTCTGCACGATAAAATACTCCCTCAAAAAGCCAAGATTTGCTGCTATTTGCTTACCAGTTCTGTTACAAACAGCAATCCAACTTTTCTTTCAAAGTTAAAAACCCCATTAAAATTTGTTGGTTTCTTGAAGTACAATTTTTCCTTTTTTTTTATTTGATGAAGTCCTATTGTACGCTTGAGGAAGTACTTGAGAATGGAAGCGGTGGGGATTGAGATTAAGACAGGCAATTTGCTACGTTATGCACGCCACACTGACACTCAGCTTTCTTGCTCCCTCTTTAGCGTCAAGTGCCTTTGGTCCTTATAGTGAAATTGACCCATTTCGTCCTGTCCTCATAGCCTGTGGAAATTCAACAAAAAGTAAAAAATAAAATTGACTCGTCTAATAATTTCCTTTTCTGAATTTGGAGTTATTTGCAACAATTAACACAGTATTGTAAACTTGACACCTTGAAAGATTTGACTTTGATGAAGCTCCATTTTTTGTCAAAAAATACATTTTAAAATAAGATACGTCTAATATTGCGATTAAAAATAATTAAATAAATAAGATATGACTTTCAATTTCACCATCATATAATTATAAAATAATTTATGTCATTTTTTTATTAAAAGTAAATCAAACATGCACAGAAAAATTTCTTTGACGAACATGTAACAAATAAATATTTTTTCCTTCATCCAAATTGTCATTACTTTAAATAAATTTGTTCGATATTATTTTGACAATGTATGGAAAAAACCATATGTACGGAAAAATGCATCGTGGAACGCTATTATGTTGGCAGCTTTTAATTGGATCTTTTTTTTTTTTTTTTGGGTATTTTGCCATAAACAAATTAAAACTTGCCAAGAGTATATATGTAAAATTCCGTTAACTAAATTATGTAAACATAGCATTGTCGAAAATGTATATAAGCTGGAGATTATTCATATGACCACTTTTATATTAAAAAAAAAAAAGAAAGGAAAAATGGCAGAGGAGATTTTAAATCTTTACAAAATGTGAAGCACAATCTCAAACATTTTAATAAATGTGCATCCGAATGACATATGGATAATTTCTCCTCAAATGACGTTTAGGCCCCGTTTGATAGGGTTTATTTTTCATAAAAGTTGGAAATTATTTTCTATTTTTCAAGTTATTGCATGTTTGATTGGTCAAAAAATTCAAGGAATTCGCTTTCCTTCTTAAGCCCCACGTGACCCACTTTTCTTGTTTTTCTTTCAATTGGTTTTCCTACCATTTTGGTGGAAAAATGGTTTTCTAGGCTGCCTTTTTTTTTTTTTAAATAATTGAAACAAATTCTATCTCTAATGGTAACAAATTATATCTTTTTACTGAACAATTTTCATGAAAAGCAAAGCTAAATGAACATCAAAAGATTCAAAATTTCAACATTTTCTAGGTAGAAAATTATATCAATCAAACACAATTAATTGACAATTCACAATAAAACAAGTTTTAGGCCATTCAATTCCCTGAAATTTATTTTCTTTCCACCCAAATTCAACTATTGCAATCAAAGGACCCTTAGTTAAAACAAAAGTCAATCCGTTGACCTTAATTTGATTAAATTCTAAAAAGAACAAAAGAGTCTCTTTACATTTTTCACTTAAAATAATTTTAAAAAAGATTAATTAATTGATAAAGAAAATTCCCAAAAAGAGTATCCACCCGCGCCAACCATGATTAAATCTGGTTTCACCGTTGAACCAAAATTTTAGACAGCTAGCCCAATCCACCCATTTTAAAATAAGCCATTGTCCCCTCTGTAAATCGCCACTTTTATGATCGGCTTAATAGCACAAAACATTTCTACGTTTGGCATGTAGTGTGTCAAACGTTCCTATATTTCAATTTTTTGCATTTTCACCCTATTTCAATGTTTCATTGCGAAAAACGTCATTTTCACTTATTTTTAACGTAACATGACCAATATAACCTTAAAAATTGAAAAGAAAAGAAAAATAAAGAATAAATTGTAATCTTACTCCTAAACTTTTTAAAAAATGCAAATGAGTACAAAATTTATGAAAATATTAAAAATAACAAAAAAAAACTCCATTTTTCTCCCTCTCCCACCACATTCCCGTCCGGCAAACTCCAGCCACCAAGACCGCCGGATATTGGTGTCATTACAAAGCCCTTCATTCCTTTTTCAATTACCACCAAACACCCAACCATTACAACTCCATAATCAGAAGAAATCAGCACTCAAACTTCACTGAATTTTTCACTACATGAAATTGTCTAAATTGTCGGAATCCCACATTCCGGGAACCAACATGATCGCAGACCATCATCGGCCGGTTACCCATGGCCAGATGACTCCAGCCATTTCCCAATTTATGCCAAAGAGCCTCACAGCAGATCAAATTTTGGTTCAAAAGTTACGTCGTCGCGACTGTCGCGCAGAGTAATCTGAACAATGACGATTCCAATTCCGTTCGGCCAACCCATGGTCGCGGACCACATGGGGAACCTTCCTCTACCTCTGGCGCACCCAGCCTACCCATGGGTCAAGCTCAATCGCACCCCAAACTCACTGAATTTATAGATTGTCTAAATTATCGGAATCCCACATTTCGAGAACCAACATGATCGCAGACCACCATCGGCCGGTTACCCATGGCCAGATGACTCCAGCCATGTTCCCAATTTATGCCAAAGAGCCTCACAGCAGATCGAATTTTGGTTCAGAAGTTATGCCGTCGCGACTGTCGCGCAGAGTAGTCCGAACAATGACGATTCCAATTCCGTTCGACCAACCCATGGACGCGGACCACCGGGGAACCTTCCTCTACCTCGGCGCACCCAGCCTACCCATGGGTCAAGCTCAACCATACCCCAAACTCACTGAATTTATGGATGAAGTTCAGGCGCTATGTGAAAAATTCAGTGAAGTTTGAGTGCTGATTTCTTCTGATTATGGAGTTGTAATGGGTGTATGTCTGGTGGGAATTGAAAAGGGAATGGAGGGCTTTGTAATGGCACCAATATCTGGCGGTCTTGGTGGCCGAAGTTGCCGGACGGGAATGTGGTGGGAGACGGAGAAAAATGGAGTTTTTTTTGTTATTTTTAATATTTTCATAAATTTTGGACTCATTTGTATTTTCTAAAAAGTTCAGGAGTAAGATTGCAATTTATTCTTTATTTTTCTTTTTTCTTTTTTTTTTGTTTTAATGGTATATTGGCCATTTTACGTTAAAAATAAGTGAAAATGACGTTTTCTGCAATGAAACGTTGAAATGTGGGTGAAGATGCAAAACATTGAAACGTATGAATGTTTTGCACACTACATGTCAAATATAGAAACGTTTTGTGTTATAAAACCTTTATAATCCTCAAAACCTCTTGCAATCAATCTAGCCACGAAATTTCCACATTATTCATGAAAATCTCGTGCAAATGAATTCCCCTCTATAAATCCGCCACTTTTATTATCTTCAGAACCTCTT
>CAIGRK010082626.1:0-20859 GCA_903798315.1 Fraxinus greggii
TGTTTTTCCTTCGTTGCCACCCTGTGATTTTCATACCATTAATTGCAACGTGAATGGACCAGATATTAATTGCGCATGTTGAAATGTTCTTCATGTTACAATTTTATATGGAATTGTCAAGAATTTGTTGCCGACTTAAATTCGAAATGATCTTGACAAGTCGGCCAAAGTCGACCTCATGAAAAAATAAAAGCATGGACCAATTACTACCTTATCACAAGCTGGATGTAATAATCAATTTAATCTGAATAAGATTGTAAACGGTCCATTTTTTTTTTCAAAATAAATCGTTTGTAATAGTTTGACAAATTTCTAAACCAAAACAAAATTGCATTAGATTTAAACTACAAATATCTTTCTAATTTATTGACGAAAGAAAGAAATATACTATATCTTGAGGATACACTACCATGGTAAAACAAAAGTCGTCTTCTACGTCAAACCACACTTTTCACCAATGCCTTCCTCCTCCCACCACCCCTCCCAATCCTCTCCAACATCGTTTCTCTTTCACAAAATCGAAGGGGATTTCTTCCCTGTCACGCAATAATTAAAATTTTGAACGTAGAAAGAGGAAAGATAAAGAGAATTTGACGCAAATGGTAATAACCTTTGCCTTCAATTCGCAAATAATCTCTTTTGTATCTATAAATTACGTGGAATGTGCAGATGGAGACGGTCCCACATATACCGACTTGGCATCGATTATTTAATTGGATTGTAAATATTAAATCAACGAACCTCGTCTTGGGCTTGAAATTCTGTCCATTGGTACCACTTGGCCTATTTACA
Source organism: Fraxinus greggii (assembly GCA_903798315.1). Lineage (NCBI taxonomy): Eukaryota > Viridiplantae > Streptophyta > Magnoliopsida > Lamiales > Oleaceae > Fraxinus > Fraxinus greggii. The sequence goes on from CAIGRK010082626.1 coordinate 793, forward strand.
TTTCGTTATTTATATGTGATCCATTATACAATAAAAGGTATGTTATTCGAATCCTAATCAAATCTCCTCTCTCGTCTCTTGCACTCTTTTATCTCTCGTCTGGCCGTTGATTTAATTGTTGGAGTGCAAACGATCGCCGGCTCTTTTTCTCGACTAGCGGTCTTTGCCTCTAAATGGAACGTTCTAGTGTGCATGTAATATCTACGTGGAGGGGAGGTGATCAGGATTCTCTTGACTTATTGTTTTGAGGTCAACGGTCTATAATGTTTATTTCTTGGTAGGGATGTCTCAAACTTTTGTGTTTTGGTGTGTAATTGATTCTTTTTTAAAATAAAAAGATCAATACGATTTACTTAGAAAATTTGTAGCTAGGTCTCTAACCTTTGGAAGAATGTAAATGAGTCCCAGACCTTTATTTAGTAATATATAATTTAGTGTACTAAATATATCATTATAGTCTTGTCAATGACTTGTAGTATGTTATAATCAAATTACTTGGAAGATCCCTGTATTCCTCTGGCTTCAAGCTCTTGCATTGTTTGTAGTATGTTGTAGTCAAATTAAGCCCCTATTTGACAATTCTTACTTTCAAATTTTTTTTACATACTTATTTTTAACCATATTCACACTATAAAATATTCTGTATGCAAATTCAAAATTTTTCCCTACTTTTTATGAATGTAGGATATGTTTTANATGACTTGTAGTATGTTATAATCATATTACTTGGAAGATCCCTGTATTCCTCTGGCTTCAAGCTCTTGCATTGTTTGTAGTATGTTATAGTCAAATTAAGCCCCTATTTGACAATTCTTACTTTCAAACTTTTTTTTACATACTCATTTTTAACCATATTCACACTGTAAAATATTCTGTATGCAAAATCAAAACTTTTCCCTACTTCTTTACCACACATTCTCTAAAAAATCACTATTCAAAACTATTTTCCTCAAATAATAGTTGTCAAACATGGGCTCATTTGAAAAAGTTAATAAATAAATATGTTGCCGTTTTTTGTAATGATTATGTGGATAATAGATGCCGAGCTCACTCGCCTCCACGCAAGCAAATTCCAACACACTTTAATCAGAGATTCGGGCGGAAAAGGATCAAGTTTATGAATGTGGGATATGTTTTACGATGCAAGAAAAAATGTTTCGAACACCGACAAGATGATAAAAATTGATTACATACAAGAAAACAATCATAAACAACTCAATCAAAAAAAAAAAACTAAACTCAGACAAATAAATATGGAATAAGCAAGAGANCCACACAAGCAATTCCAATATGTTTTAATCGGAAATTCGAACGGAAAAGAATGGTGTTTATGGATGTGGGTGATGCTTTTCGACAAGACACAAAAATGTTCAACACCGACAATATGATCAAAGATAATTGCATATAAACAAATAATCATAAAAAACTCAACCAAAGTAGAAGTAATCTAAATTTAACAAATAAATATGGAATAAGCAAGAGAGAAAATCGAGTGTGGTTTCAAGTGTAAAGAGAATCTCAAACAAATGTTACAAGAGTTGCTTATTTATAGAGTTCTGGCCGAATTGGTAGCCATTGGATAAGAATTACATGGCCTCATCTCATAGGCCGAAGTCTCACATCACTTAGTCTGCTATGCATTTAATATATTGATAACGAATCGGCCACCCTATATTCCGGCAACAATCTTGATATTCATTATTATAAACATTACATCAATCATTCTTAAAGATTGTCCACATATAATCTAAAAGACAGCAAGGGCTTCGGCCAAATTGAGCTTCGGATAGAGCAAGGGCTTCGACCAAATTGAGCGAGGGCTTTGGCCAAAAGGACCTTTTGGAACAAAGGGCATCAGCTACTTCTTCGACTTCTTTATTTTGATTAATTGGGTCTTTGTTGACTTTATCAGATTTGACGCATGTCTCCACGTGGACCAGTCTCTTCTAGGACTCTCGGTGGCAAGGCGTAACAATAGTCCTTCAACTCGATGCATGATTATTCATGTAATGCATGTATTTCTTTTATAAAAATGGAATTTTTGTTGGGGTAGTTATTTTTACAACTACAATAGTCCGAAGCTGTGTATAGGTCCTATAAGATCAATTCCCCACTTGACAAAATGCCAAGGGCTGGAGATAACACTTAGTTCCTAGGAGGGTCGCCTTTGTATTGTCATGAAATGCTGACATTTGTCACACCTTCTTACAAACTGCTGTGCATCCTTTTTCAATGTAGGCCAGTAGTATCCTTGCCTCAACAGTCAACACCTTATGTGCCGAGCATATTCTCCTGTATGATTACCACAAACCCCTTCATGAATTTCTTGGAACATGTAGGTGGCATGCTTGCCACCTATGTATCGAAGGAGGGGTAGGGAGAAACATCACTTAGATAGCACATCATCCTAAAAAAAACTAAATGTGCAGCTCGTCTTCTGAGCCTCTACGCCTCCTCTTTGTTAGAGGGTAACGCTTGATTCTTGAGAAATGCTATGATAACTTGCATTCATGGAGGAGATCGACTCACATCACCTCTTTAATTTTAGAAGTGGAAGGTCTAGGGAGGTGTTCTATAGGCACAACAGTAAACCATTCGAAATCATTGCTACTAGCTAGCTTCGAAAGAGCATCAACATGGGCATTTCTCACATGCGGGATTTGTGCCAACTCAAACTTTTCAAAGGATGGAACAAGTTCCATTACCAACTTCAGATATGCAGCCATGCTTTTGTCCCTAGCTGAGNATTCATGGAGGAGATCGACTCACATCACCTCTTTAATTTTAGAAGTGGAAGGTCTAGGGAGGTGTTCTATAGGCACAACAGTAAACCATTCGAAATCATTGCTACTAGCTAGCTTCGAAAGAGCATCAACATGGGCATTTCTCACATGCGGGATTTGTGCCAACTCAAACTTTTCAAAGGATGGAACAAGTTCCATTACCAACTTCAGATATGCAGCCATGCTTTTGTCCCTAGCTGAGAAACTACCATTAACCTGAGTTATTACCAACTTGGAGTTACTGATGATATTTAGCCTCTTCACTTGCATCTCTCTAGCCAATCTAAGGCTAGCTAGAAGGGTCCCGTATTCTGCTGTATTGTTGGTAGCTATCCGAACCTCATAGCATAATTAAGCTTATGTCCTTCTTCGCTGACTAAGACCACTCCTGCCCCCCATATCCTATGTCTACAGAGGAACCATCAACAAACAAATTCTAGTTTCGAGCGGCATATTCCATTTCCTCTTTCATATCTAAAATATGGGCGAACTCTGTCACGAAATCTGCTAAGACTTGGCCTTTGATGATAGCTCTTGTCTTAAACATAATATCAAACTCAATAAGCTCTACAACCCATTTCATCATTCTTCTTGAAGCGTCGGGCTTTTGGAGCACTTGCTTGAGTGGAAAGTTGGTTAGCACTTGTATGGTGTGGGCTTGGAAATATTGCCTCAATTTTTGGGAGGCGGTCGCCAAAGAGAGGGTCAGCTTCTCCATATCTAGATTGCGGGTCTTTGCTGCCAAAAGTGCTTTACTTACATAATAAACAGACAGTTGGTGATCGCCTTCCTCCCTCACAAGTACCGAACTCTTAGCATCATTGTTAACCACTAGTATAGTTGTAGAAGCTCGTCAATCTTAAGCTTGGAGAGGAAGAGAGCCTGTCCTAAGTGCCTTTTCAGTTCTTGTAAGGCTACTTCGCACTCCTTCATCCACTAAAACTTCTTTCCTCCCTTGAAAATCTTGAAGAATGAGAGGTACCTATGAGTTGTCTTTGAGACGAAGCGACTCAAGGTTTCTATACACCCAATGAGGCTTTGTACCTCTTTAGGTTTCTCGGGCGACCTCATTTCGATCAAGGCTTTAATCTTTTGAGGATTGGCCTCTATGGCCCTTTGGTTTACCATGTAGCCCAAGAATTTTCCTGAGGTTACTTCGAATGCACACTTGAGGGGATTTAGCTTTATCATGTACCTTCACAGTTTTCGAAAAGCTTCATTGAGGTGCTCCACATGATCCTTACTTTCAAACTTTTACCAGCATATCATCCACGTATTCCTCCATTGTTTTTCCAATGAAGTCTATTAACATCTTGTTAATAAGTCTTTGATATGTAGCCCCGACGTTCTTCAACCTAAAGGGCACCTTATAGCAATAGAGACCTCTGTTCGTTATAAACGATGTATGCTCTTATCATCTGGGTATATTAGGATATGATTATAGCTTGAATAAGCATTCATGAAGCTCAGTAGTTTGTGCCCAGCTCTAGAATCAACGAGCTGATATATTCATGGAAGTGGAAAACTGTCCTCGTGGCAAGTTTAGTTAAGATTAGAAAAATCTACGCATACCATCCACTTGCCATTATTTTTTTTTAACAAGGATAGAGCTTTACACCCACTTCGGATAGGTTGATTCTTGGATGAAGCAATTGACAATCAACTTCTTCACTCAGTCCTTCAGGGCCTCATATCTTTCTGGGTTGAGAGCCCTCCTTTTCTATCGATGAGGGGTAGTTTTAGGATCAATCTTTAAGTGATGACAACTAAACTTTAGGTCGATGTCAATCAATTCCTCATGTATCCAAGCAAAGATATCTAATTTTTCGCATAAGAAGCGTTTCAGTTTCTCCTTAACCCTCGTTGGCAGATCCTTTCCAACCTGCAAGGATTTGGAGGGATCCTGGGGATCTACTGAAAAACTTTCAAACTCTTCCACTGGGGCTATTTGAAGTTCACAATCAATGTTGTAAGGATCCAGTTCATCAAATTTAGCCACTGCTTCAATAGCTCTCCCTTCATCAGGGATTGTTATTACTCCAAATACAACCTCTTCTTCAGAAGCATCTACCACTTCAACATCTTCCACTTATTTAGGGATATGCCCTTGTTCAGGGCATCATTCATGTCTATATCTATTAACATTACATTGACATCCATAGGTTATGCCTTCCTAAAGAAGTTCAAATAGTACTCCCTTGCACTCATTTGGTCGTCCCTAACAATGGCCATGCCATTTTCTACAGGGAACTTCATACGCAAATGGTGAATGGACTTAATAGCTCATAACTCCTTGAACACTGGTCTTCCAAGTACTCCATGGTAGGAAGAGCAATTGTGAAGCGCTTAAGGAAATTTTTTTAAAATCTGGTCAACTTCTGATACTCCCTTCTAGAAGCCTATTGTACCACACTTCAGCTGCTCCACTTAGGGTCAAGTGGAATGCTCTACATTTCACTGCGGGAGTTGAACTCTTTAAGCTCATGTGGATTTTGAAGCTATTGAGATGCTTCGCAAGATCACATCTTCTATCGTACTTGGGAATTTTAGGAAGTACGAAATGGCTTAAGATAGGGGAATCCCTAATTCCCTAGAAGAATGTCAAAATGTCATCGTCGTCGTCAAGGTCGCAAGACCTTTGTGGTTCGTCAGAATCTTTGTCCTCTTTAACTTCAGGTCCTTGGGGGTGGTATGGACTGTCCTGCTTGATTCCCAGTCTGTTCTGGCCTCCTCTGATGCCTATTCCTAGGTGGAGGATTCTGAGACAGTTTACCATAAGTATGTTTATTTTGTCTTACAAACTGAGGTGGTCCTTGATTCTTGTTTCTAGTGCAAAGAGAGGTTGAACCTGCCTATTTCTAGGCCCTCCGGGGCTTAACCTATCGAATACACTTATGGATCTTTTTGAGGTATGTCTTCCGGTTCGTAATTTGGAGAAAAGTTGAATGGAACCTTATTTGGTCTATAAATGGCATAGTTGGTGGATGTATCAACCTCAACTTATCTCTTATTAGGGTCCTCTTCCTTGGTATAATGTTGATAATCTGCCATTTAGATTTGGACCTCTCTTCGCCATGATAGTAATTCCCTTGCGAAACTAGGGAAAGATGGAATAAAGCATTCCATTAAGCTGCGTATGGGGGAATTGGGTATCCTCTCTGGTTCTACATATTCCTAAGCAGCTCATGCTTGACAATATTCTATTGGGTAATATCTCTCATGTTTATGGCCATGGTATCCATTTCTCTGGTGAGTCTAACAGCTATTCTGGACTAACCTTGTGATGCAACTCGTCAGTGTTTCTCATGAAATTGATGGCGAGTTGATGGAGCAGCATATAAGGGTTCCCCTTCTTTAGGGTGTTTCCTAGCTCTCCGAGGCACTAACTCTTAATTGTCAGAACTTATTGGAACATCTTTTCTCCTAAAGCAACTTGGTTTTTTATATGCAAATGATATGCCTTTTTCAAGGAATATACTGGAATCTGACAAGCGGTTCCTCTTGGAATATTTGGTGGTTTTTTGTTCAAGAACAACCCCTTCTCTTCAAAGGTAAGAAAGCCACCCCAAAATATACCTCCTTAACAGTTTTTTCCATGGGTTTATCATGGTTGAATGTGTGGCTTCCCGTAGACGATGTTAATCTGTTGACCCCATTTTTTGTAATGGTTATGTGGACACAGATGTCGGGCCCATTCGTGTCAACGCAAAGAAATTCCACGCTTTGACCAGATTCGAACGAAAAATGATGACATTTATGGAAGTGGAAGATACTTTACTACGTGAAACAAAAATGTTTGAGCAATAACAATGAGATCAAAGATGATTGCATATACGCAAACAACCATAAACAACTCAACAAAAATAAAAATAAACTAAACTCAAGCAAATAAATATGGAATAAGCAAGAGAGAAAATCAATTGTGGCTTCAAGTGTAAAGAGTTGCATCTTAAACAACTATTACAAGAGTTGCTTATTTGACTTCTGATCGAAGTGGTAACCGTTGGATAAGAACTATATGACCTTATCTCTAAGGCCGAAGCCTCACATCACTTATTCTGTTATGCATTTAATATATTGACAATGGGCCAGCCACCGTATACCCTAGGCTAACAATCCTGACATTCATTATTATAAACATCACTTCAATCATTCTTAAATATTGCCTGCGAATTCTCTAAAAGACAGTAAGGGCTTCAACCAAAGGGAGCTTTGGATGGAGCAAGAGCTTCGACCAAAGGGAGCTTCAGATGGAGCGAGGTTTCTGTCAAAATGAGATTCGGAATAAAAGGCATCAACTTCTTCTTTGACTTCTTTATTTTGATCAATTGGATCTTTGTAGATCTTGTCAAATCTAACTCATGTCTCCACATGGACTACGGCGTTGTCTCCACTAGAAGCCTTGGTGGCGCGGCGTAACAAAATATGTCCATAGTTGTTGCAGAAACTTGCTGGCGTTCGTTCTAATACGGTGCTCAAACAAGCTTAAAGTAGCTTTTATATTTTTATCAATATATCAAATACTGTATTTTTTCGATTTAAAAACTATTTTTGAACAAATAAATCATGAAATTCATAATAGTAATACTTGTAGTGGCAAGAGGAAAGGGTTTCAGTTAAGAGCCTATGTTCAGACTTTCGATTTGCTCCAAATGAAGTGGTTCTTTAAGATATTATTTCTTTTCAGAAAGCCTCCGAGAATCACTCCAATACAATTCTTACAAGAGCTGGAGAAGTGTCTTCAGGTAAAGCACTGTATCCATATATCTGCTTGCCACCTGCGCTCGGCCGTCCATTCCAAGTTTAGGAACAAAGGTATTAATACCCCGATTAAACATGTGACGAAGGGATAAGAGGAAGAGGGAGTCTACTGGGCACGGTTCAATTAGCATTTAATATTAATTGTTGGTTGTCAATTTTAATTCTAGAGATAGGAACAAAGTCGTCCACAAACTAGCATCCATTGCGTTGCGCGTAAAAAAGTGTTGGAAAGTTGGGTCAGTTGCATTCTCTATATTCTTTATTCCACAGTTTATGGCTATTCCGACTAAAGAGGATGCTTCATTTTGCTACATAGCTCAAAATTTTATCTCATTTTTCTTCTTTAATGCTAATAAATCTACCTCATAAGGTACCATTGGAATCAATCACAGCATTTCGCAAGAATCGCCAGTGAACTTCATTTCAACAATTTGTATGAGAACAAAGTTGTATGATACAGCCATTTTCAGATGGGTGGATAATACAAAAGTTTTTCCATTCCTTTTCAAGAAAATAAATTGTAAACAAAATATTTTCCTGCAGTTCACTTGAATTGCTTCTCTCTCTAAACAAATAAGCTTCCAAATCAATCACTTTCCGTTAGTCTGGTTATTTTAGCAGCAAAAAACTGCTCCACTTTATTGATGAAGCTCATAGGAAATCTCAACATTGAGGCAAAAGTTTCAGACGAAGATTGACAGGGCCCCAAACCTGTCTCTTCATAAAGCTTTACTGCTTTGTTGTCTCTTGGGTTTCGTACCTTCATTGTTCTCGTGTTATTCGCTGGCATAAACCCTCTCTGGTAAAATCCTCGATTGCTTTTTAGATTGTTTCGGTATGATTTCTGAGAAGCATCGACTGGGAGTTTTCTAAATTCAAGAGCCACAGGGTTGGATTCACTAGGCTCTTCTGATGGCATGTCGTTTAAGGTTGAATTGGACTGACTGTTTTTGCATGATTTGAGCAAGGAAAGAAGCATGTCCACACTGAGTTCCTGCTGAATAACATCCTTGTTCTGTTCACATCCAAATGAAGCAGCCACCAATGTGCCGGCTAATACTGGCATCAACTCGGGATCACTAGAGAACACAAAAGGCAAATCGCAGACCTGTGTTTCCAGTTGGATATATTAGATTCTTTAATCCAACGTCAGAGATAAATGTGACGTACAACATGTTTGGCTAAGTTTAAAAGTAGAAGTCGCCTTTTTAGTAATTTGTTGTTTCGAAGCACCTCATCATAAAGAAGTACCTAGTTTTTGACAGCAAGGCACAGGTCATTTTAAAATAACTTGAAGATGGCCAAAAGTAATTATTTTATACTTAATTTAGTTACACGTAAACCTAATTTATAATTAAATTTTTAAAGCTTAGCCGAACATACATACATACAAAGTATGAAATTTCATTACAAACTCACTCACCTTGTGAAGGATGGTTGGACTCTTTCCCCAACGTAGGACAGCTTGATTATCAGGATGGAACAAGGCAAAGTATCCAAGAAGTACTAAAGATTCCAGCAAAAGCTGACCAATCTGAGAAATTTATGAGCATTGAAAATTTAATATCTTAAAACTCATTCGTCGCAACCATAAATTAATACAACAATAATCAACAGATATCGGACTGAAAAGTAATCAATTGATGTTCACAAACATGCACGCAACATCACAGATTCTTTCACCAGTAAAATATTTTCCTGAATGTGGACCAAACATCAAGTTTCACCTCTTTTTGATAATTTAGAATACGAAGGTAGACAATGTAAATTAATCAAAACAAAACTGACAGTTCAATGAATGATTTAAAAGAAAAAAAAAAGTTTGGTGACCAAACTGGAACTAACGCAGTTGAGTGACTATACAAAGAAGACAGAAGAAAATAATTAACTCATGAAGGATACAATGATGTGATCCAAGGTAGCAATGCAACAAACACATGCCCTGGAAAAGATTCATTGATTATCGAAGGAGGTCCAATGACTAGGTCGCGAGAGAAGCGGGTCAAAGAAGTAATGGAGCTACTTGCTCAAAGCATGGTGGACAAAACATTGACCGCGACGAGCAAATGGACAAGTTTCATGTTGAGAGTGGACGGAGAAACCAAATGGATCAACATGATTCAAGCAACGGACGAGGAGGTAGCGGAGTTCAACATGCGGCCAGTTAAATCCGGCAGCGAGATTTTTGCACTTTTGGAAAGAATCCTGTTTTGTTTCAAACTCTATATTTTGGTATATTTTGTCATCGTTAGGATATATTTCCGTTGTAAACTAGGGTTTTAGGAGTTGGTATAAATAGTTTCATTATTTTTCATTGAAACAACATCCATTATTGAGAATTAATCGAGAGGCAATTTGCTTTCAAAGCCATTGTTCTTAGTTGGACAAACTTGTGAACTTATCAAGAATATTTCTTGTAGCGTTCAAATCAACCGGGTAATATTCTTGAATATTGCAATCAAAAGGGTTGACAAGTCGTTTGTGACTTGTTGGTTGTTTTGGTTCGTGTTTTCGAATTAAATCCAAAACTTTGATCTATCTTTGGCTTTCTTGGATTCGGGTTTCAATCGAATTATGGGTTTTGTAGCTACATAGCTACGTGGGTTCACATCATACAAGCTACGGGTTTAGAAATTAGATCAATAGTCTGAGAGATGAATGAGCAGAAGTCTTGATAGCCAGAGAAAAGATGCAAAAGATTGACCCCGCACAGAGCAATGCTCAGAAAAGGAATTTCAGAGTTGGAACACCAAACTACAGCACGAGAAACAAATACAAACCAATAAGCTATACTTCACTCCTGTATGAACTTCAGAGTGAATGATTGACACGGAGATAGTTTGCTAATATAAAGTTTGGGATGGGTAATAGAAGATCTTGAACTGCAACATTACTACGCACTTTTGGTTTACAGATTTTTTCTTCTAGAATTATTTATTTACTTACAGGGTGGCTTGGGTGTTGGGGAACTAAATCATGAACAATTCCAATCCGATATACAAGCACATAGACTAGGATAAAATTCTTTCCATACAAGTGACAAAATCTACGCTTGCCATGGATTGTTGCAGAAATGAATGACATAAATAGTAGTGCTTATCAGTAGACATAAAAATGGTTACATAAGGCATCTCAATTTCATAGTTGCCTTTTCTTAATGTTAAAGTCGAAGCAAAAGAACTAATTCTTTCAAGTCAGCTTTTCCTTTCGATACATTGAAAAGGGACTCATCCTTGCTTTTAAGCTCATGTTTGGAATTTGGAGCCACAAAAAACCACATCTGATAAATTATCTAAGCAGAAAAAATGAAGCTATGTATGGGGGTAATAACACGGGCAGGTTGTGGAATACAAATTTAAATCTTGTAGCAGTGAGTTCGCAGATGCAGTGAACTACAGGTTATGGTGCTCTGGAGTATAGCAAAGGTAACTAACATTATATCTGTTCTTTGTTAAATTCCTGCTCTGATTTCTCCATAAATAAGACAGAAACAACAGAAAAATGCTTTTCCATTTTGCCATGAAGAGAATCTCAACAGAGAGAATAATTTTGAACATGTAAAAATTATTAACAAGGGAGTTCTAATGCTTCTTTCTCAAGCCACCAAAATACATAAAAAGGCGGGCCTAAAAAACAAGCCAAGGCTGTTATGGTGCTTTAATTAAAAAAAAAAAAATACATAAAAGACCATCAGACGAGCTGAATGCTCTTTGAGGTAATTATATTCACATTATAGTTTTTGAACCCCTAGTACGGGGTGAAACCAGGAGAATAATGTTAAGAATGAATTCAATACCTGAAAAATTCTGATATATGCGATTTGAGAAATTATTTTGAGATTGAAGGGTTGGAGTTGGGGGTTTTTGTCAGTGTGGGGGTTTGCAGGCGACTAGGGTTGGAGAAAGCTCGAAGGTAGTCGATTGTCAGGGAAGGTGGGTGGTGAGTTTGGTGGGGAGTGGGATTCGTGTGGGGTTAAGTAGAGTGGATGGCGGCAGCAAGGTGGGAAAAAGTTGACAGTGAAGGTGGAGTGGGGTGGGTTTAGTGAAGAAGATGATAGATTTTTCTTTTCTTTTTCCTTCTCTTTCTTCTTTTAATTCAGAATAACAGTATGATGGTCTTTAACACAAAATTTGACTTTTTATTGTTCAAATGGAGGTTTCCCTCTATTGAGGGCTTAAATGCTACAAAGGTGAAAGGTTTGGGACCCAGACGCTCCAGAAACGAGGTTGGCGACCTAATGTGTTAGTTTTCCTTAGACATTAAAGAAAATTAAACCAGTGCCAATTTCGTATTAAAATTATACTGTAACCAAGGGAATGAAGATACTGGAAATGGCATGTTTGTGTTTCAACTATTGACAATTGTATAATAAAGAATATTAACTTCTCCAGAACCTAATATAAGAACGTAAAGAGAGAGAGAGAGAGAAGGAGAGAGAGTGAAAACAAAATGTCCCATATATGGCATCAAAATCAAACTAGTTACTTCTCTGATGATTTGCAAACAATTTTTTGTACGTGGGGCTTACATCTGTATATGCCATTAAAGCAATTATATTTAGAATATAAATTTATAAGCTAGACTTTTTGTGTGATGTGTTGATCTTGATCAGCTAGTATGTCAACTCATAAGCTAATTTTTCACACGAGAAACAAGGTCAATGTCACCTTATCAGTAGCTATTCCCCACTTGGCTGTGCAATACGAAAGAAGAAAACTCATCAAGTGAAAGAACTCCATTTTAAGGTCAGGCCGAGCCTGCAATTAATCCAGGACAAGTAAATAATTCACTTCAAATTACAAAGACAAAATGTGTAGATAAGAAGTTGAAGCAAAGAAGTTACAACCATCTAACCAAAAGCTCCACATAAAAAATTGGATCATAGCAACTTACTAGTGTTTTTTGAATGAAAGTTATATCAATTAGCGCCAGGTTGTTCAACACCTTCAGCACTCCAGCTGCCACATCCTCAAAATTAGATGGAAGGACATACGAGCTCTGAAGAATAGTAACTCAATTTCAATTATTCAATACCAAACAAGGAAAACTGACAGTCTAGAATACTTATAACTTTTAACTGATCACCAGAAGCAGATCATGTCTTTCTAACTTTTAGCTTTGCTATAGAATCTTTTCTATTCACTGTATGCTTCAATGGAAAAGAAACAGTCCTAATTAAGAAAATTTGCATGGTATCAAGCAAGTTTATCTTTCTCAGGGGGTGAGGTCATAAAAGGCAGAAAGACAGCCATCTGGCTAGCAACAAACCAGAAACAGGAACAATCTCAACTTCTTTCAAGTGAAGAGCAAGTAGTCAATGCAATTGATAGGTTAAATTAAACAGGGATATACTGAGTGAATGCTAAGCAGCTGTTGCAAGGAATTGTTTGCAGCATATTGCCGATTCAGACGGGTTTAAATTTTAAAGTTCCTTTCTTCAGCAAAACAAATTGTCAATCTGTTTATTATATTATCTGAGTATAACAATGCCATGATCTCAAACCTGCATTCACATGCTTATGCCAAGATGAAATGGACATGCACTGGTTTTCTCTTCGTTCAAGATGATAAATAAAACAGTGGAAGACAGTTTTAATATTGATGTTTCCGAGAACCACAAAACAATCATGAAAAGTTAAAACACAATCAGCAAAATAAATAGAATTGAATGAACAAGGTTTGAAGTGCTGGCTCGGAAACTTGAATGAATTTATTTAAAAATCGTTAAGGAAAATAAATATTAGTGAAATAATAAACATTGCATAGCACATAATATCATATTAATGAAGGGAAGTAAAATACCTGTTCAGTAGATAACCGGTTATTAGCCTGCAATGGCACAGCAATTAACATGGAAGGAAGAGAGATTAAGCCAGTCTCAGACATTGCTGAGAGAAGGAAGGCTACAGGCAGCTTTAAGCCAAAGTTATTTGCATTCTTTAGTTCTGCTGCACTGCTTGAAGAGTTCTTTCCATCCTTATGAGGTACAGAACCCTCAGGTTTATAATCTGTCGGAATTATTGGAGATTCATCCACAGCCACAATGGTCTTGATCTTAGATCTAATACACTCAGTTTTATGAGATTCATTGTCAATAAGTATTAGAATATTGTCTAGTGGCCTATCCTCTGGTACATCTGGCAAATTTACGGGTACGCTACCAGGTGGAAAATGTGAACCATTATATCCAATAGAATCACATGAAGTGGAAGATCTTGAGGTTGCAGCCTCAAAAAGTTTTGCCTCATCATGTGTATTTCCTGGCATTATTGCATTTGGAAAAGATTCCCAATCTATTGAGGACGCATCTCCAAATCTTGAAGTCAGAACTGTCAACAAATTTATACTTTAGAGAATAGATGGAGGAAAAGGTGAACCTTCCACCTGTGGCCTATCATAAAGTGCAAAAAGATCCCGTAGCCGGTGGATAATTTGGTAGGCAATAACAAGCTCTAATAGACCATCCTGCATCTGATGTTGGCGCACACCACAGCTTACATGACCAATAATTGCTGCCACGGACCATAGAAAACATCTAAAATTTCAGAAATAGTCTCTAAATTTCCAACCGATGTTTTAATTGAGATAAAGTTGGTAGAACCACGAATATTTGATGATGCTGCCATTTTAATAGTGCAGCTGCTAACATGGGGATGATTGAGGCAAGAGATTTTGCGCAAGAAAATAACTCCGGTTTGCTGGCACTGCAAGCACTACCCTCAGAAGTCTTAAAAGGTATGTTGTAACCTGGCAAGCTTCAGGTTTTGATGTGTGAGAAGCAGGTAGTGCAGAAGCAATGAAATCAATTAAACCAGCTCGGCGAGAAGCCTGCAGCTCAGCATCCCTTCCCTCCAAGAACTAGTGACAAATGTATGTCTAAATCAATAAGTAAGCATTTTAAATAGGGGCAAAAAAAAAGGAGATGATTGAATCAAGAAATAGGAAATCAACATCACAATTCAAACAATTTTAATGTTTATACCAATAGCAGGAAATTGTAATAGGATAATTATTCATTGACTTGAAGGTTATGTATTCGTTTCCCAATATAATAAGGAAAAGTGATACGTCAAATGTAAACTAGGATGAAGGTTCAATTTGGTACCTTGATTATTTCAGCAGTTATTAGTCCAAAATTAGAAGCACCCTCTTTTCTCGCTTGGCAAAGTTTTTGCAGTTCCTGAAGCCTTCTGGCAATTTTTCCCATTGCAGTTCCCACAGCAGTCCTATAACCTATGCCAGAATTTTCGACACCAACAGAAGGCTCAGAAAATTCATGTTTTAGTGACATAAGTCTTTGCCGGATTTTTTTTATTCTTCGCTTCAACGAGTGTTGCAATGACTCGTTGGCTGTTGCAATATTAGAGCCTCCTGCACCACTATTGTTTACCAGATAATCTTCTTGATTACCAGTTAGAGTAGATCTGCCTTGAGAGTGACCATCCTTATCCATAGAGCGCCGCAATAAAGGTGAAGATTGATCCCTGAAATCCATTGATGCTCTTTCACGTATTTGTTCAAGATAAAACTTGCGTCGCTGTTCACTTTCACTGAGTCTTTCGGCTAATCTCTGAGCCAGGAGTTCAGCCTCCTCCTGTTGAGCTTTGACTAGTACCTCCTTTCTTCGCATCTGTTCCATAGCCCTGGCTTCTCGTGCTGCACTTGATGCTTTGCGTTCTTCTTCCCGTCTTACTTGAGCCTCTTCCTTCCTTCGCTGTGTCTCCGCAAGACGCTGCAACTTTTCTGCTTCAATGAGCCTTTTGCGTTCCAGAACAGCTTCTTCCCTAGCCATATCCTCTTTTTGTTTAATTTTTATCACTTGAAGTTTCTCAGCCCTCCTCAATTCTGAATCCTGAAGTTTCTGCCGCAATATAAGCTTTTTATGCTCTTCATTTAGCGAGGTGATGAATCGCACCTCATTAACTTTACTGCTTTCGTCACCAGCTCTTCTCACAACCTGAGCCAAATAAGCTTCGTGCCTGGATTCACTACGCTGGTGGCGAGCAAACATTGACTCTCGCAACTTATTGCTGCGAACAGTCTGCCACTGATTCACACGGTTGAGTTTATCTGAAGTGCGTTGAAGCTTTTGCATTTTCTCATTCTCAAGTTGAGTTCTGATTCTTGTGGCTCGTGCATGTTTCTCTTCTGCTTCCTTTTTAAGGTCAAGAGCTGATTTTTTTTCTTCTCAGGATACATAAGTTTATCATGCAAAATGCGTGCACGATCAGCACTTTTCCTGCTCATGCCTGGTGAATAAGAAAAACGGGAAGCTACACGATGCGGAGTACCAAGTATGTCCTCCTAATTTCTCTTCTCTATCCAAGCATCCATGGATTTCCATGAGCTCCCATTTCCCCTTTCTCAAGAAAAGGAATCTGTCTTTTCAGGGAATCAATTGCTTTGGAATTTTTCCCCACACTATGTTCAGCCAACATTTTTTCTTTCTTAGAAAGTGGTCTATCGGCTTCTGAATCAGCATTTAGTTCCCTATTGATCAGTAACCTAGATGCAGCAGAACTAGATTTACCTGAATCAACATTTCTCTTTTCTTTGATTGATCTCTGAGAGTTACCTGTGGATCCAGTCCGCTTCCTTTCCTTTGCTGCTGGTTCTTTAGAATCGCCTTCTAAATTACTTCTCTTAGCATACTTATCGCCTTCTAAATTACTTCCCTTAGAATACTTCTCCAAAATATCACCTGATCTGAAATGGTGACTGTGAAAATCAGATCCCAGTTTCTCAGCATTGTTAGCATGTTCCCTAGTTCTCCCTTGTTGTATTTTCCTAAAAGCCTCAAGAGATGAAGATAGTATCTCTGCCTGCATGGTGAGGATGTCATTCGACGGACCTGCACTTGTGTATTTCAGATAAAAAAAATAAAAATATGGGGAATGAAAAACTAATATCAATCATCGCATTTGCATGGAAAGGATGTCAAATTCAATGTAAAAGTTAAAAGGAAACCACAATCAGTTGCGCACATGAGAGAATAATGCACAGATGCGACTTCCTAAATAACGTAAGATAATCATTACTAAAAATGAAGCTCAGTATTTAAATATTCTAATACTATGTATGATTCCACTGTAACTGAGCAAAAATAGTTTTACAGATCAATTGATTCTGTCAAGTACAACCATTTCAGCATAAGCAATGAAGAAATAAAATATGAAGGAAGTTGAAAAGTGGGAAGATAAATCATCGAATCGCTAAGTTATTGACCTAGGACTGTTTGAAAAGAAAAAGAAAAGAAGCCACGAATAGACTCTTTGGCAGGCCTTTATTTTATTTTATTTTATTTTGAATATTTATTTATGAGCAGATATATTTACTGAAAGTATCTTATAGAGGAAGATGGAATAAAGTCATCATGTCTACAAATCTACAGCTACAATAAAACCTAAAGTATAATCCATTGACATTCAAAACAAAAAGAATGCTAACCTCCCATGAGAGGGCATGTGGTCTGAGGTGATCAGACTGCATGATCAATGGTGCCCCATCATTTACATGAGAAGAGGACCTTTTCGGTTTCTCAAACTCCTCAACTCTGGAATTCAGTTCTCTAAAATCTGATGCAGCTTCTTCAAGAACAAGAATGGCCTCTTTCATCTGCTCATCATCACATTCAAGTTCACACAGAAGATAGAGTTCATCCACAGCCCTATTAAGGCTCTCAAAGAGAAAACACCAAAGGCGTTGCCTGAATCTTTCTTTACTTTCACGCGTGTCATATGCATCAATGGAATCCATATTTTGGGTTTCCAGAAAATCATCAGGAATCGAATCACGCTTTTGATCCCTGGACTCTTCCACAGAAGTGATCAGGATAGACTCTTCCATGCTTCTAGGTTCACTCTTCTCAGGTGGCACTACATAATCTTTGGAAAAACAAGCTTCAGATATCAAACCAGGTGTTTCCATCAGTCCAACCTCTTCAACGCCAGTACATGAAGTATTTTCACTGGACAAATGAGAGGCATCGTCAGTTTTGCTGATAAAATGCTCACTGTCTACCTTGAAAGTAGAAGTAATAGAACATTGACTAACTATTCTCTTACTTTTAATTTTGTCTTTCACATCTTCTGATGATAATGCATTCACCTCATTGCAGTCTTCAGCAAAAGAAATGGTAATTGGAGAAAAAGGATGAGACTTTGGAAGACCCTGATTTTCATCTATTGTTGCTCCAACAAAGTCGATGCCCTTGTTATCAACTTTTGAACTTGAAAGAGATTCATCAGCACCGTCAGATTTCATACGGACCAAATTTCGATTATCGATCCCACCTATTTTAATTACAGTCTCAGAAGTGTTATTGTAATGCATTATCAATGTTCCATCATCCAAATCACCCCACTTGATTTTCGGAAAGACGTTATTTTTCTGAGTACGTTCTTCATTGACAACTACTTTACAATTAGAATCTTGGATGTCTGTAACTGCAGACTGAAATGATTTGGAGTTTCCATTACCTTGACTGACAACACATTTATCAAGACAATGAAAAACCACCTCATCTTCAGTTGAAATAGAAGATGAATTTGCAGCACTATTGGGACAGTTTACAGTACAGTCTCTACCAGCATCTGGAACATACTTGCCAATCTCTTGTTTTACACCCAATGGAAGCTGGGTGATCGTATGACTAGAACTCTGTTTTCCAGAGAGTCCACTAACCAAACCATGTTGAAAGAATTTTGAAGTGCTTCTATGGTTCTGTCTAGAAGTTCATGAAATTTCTCAAAACAACTAAGTGAAACTAAAACAAAATCATAAATTTCGTCCTGATCATAAGAAATATCCTTCTTTGATATTGAAAGGAAAACATCACAAGACAAATCCTCAAATGAGTAGCAACAGAAAGAAATAGAATTAGAGTGTAGAAAGCATAAGTTTAGTAATGCGGATAGACAAACTTCGATCTAGAAGATGAGGTAATATGGTTTAATTTCTTTAACGGACTGATGCAGAAAGCCATCATGCCAACTGGAATTTAGACACCACTGGTTTGCAATACCAACAATCTCAATCTCAGACAGTACTAATCAGGAAAAAGACATACTCAGAAATTACATCAGAGTTGAGGCATCAACTATAAAGGATGCTTTGGGGATATTTAAAAAAAAAAAAAAACATTCTCGCCCGTAAACGAAGAATTGAAAGATCAAAATTCAATGCAGATCAGTTTCTCATCTAACTCAGGTACTCCATGTGATAAATAATCAAAAGAACTCAAACTTTTTCGAACAGGTGAACATCAGCTCACATCTTTCAACAAAAAATGTAAAATAAAATTCAACACATCATATAAGTAACACCCCAGATAATACACATGTAAATGCATTTTCTATTCAAAAGTAAAGCATCTTCATTTTTTTATCCTTCTAAGAAATGGGCGTGTGTAAAAATCATACCTTTCTGACTTGCATCCATCCAGAGCCTTGATCATCCTCTCCTCCACTGCTTTCCATCAACTACTGCGCCACCCCAGGTATCTCTTTCTCCCAAAACCACCAATTTACAAAAAATAAGAATGTTTATTTTACAACTGTACACAACTACTATTAATTTGCATATAAAGGAGTAAAAGAAAAAGAAAAATCTCGAAACATACGATTTTAAACATAATTCTATTACACAGATTGAAAGCTTTACAATTAATCAAACTGAAAAAAAAAAATCAAGAAAATGTACGAGATATCAACTGCCCAATAATGTGTAATCTAGAATTTCTTTGACATTTTCTTGGGTTGCTTTAAATGGAAAATTTTGATCGACAGAATGTGAAAGGGAATACTGAGATTAATTTTTTATATAAGGAGCTGCGGTCGGCACGTGATACGAGGAGAAACAAGAAAAAAATAGTTTTTAAGTGATGGAGATAATGATTTTTTTGACTTATATCTCCCTACCATTGCCTCATTATTACATTGAAGTCCCCATATTCTTTATGTTTGTCAATTGACAAGTTTGTCGATATTCTCCAAAGATATGCATGGAATCAGGGCGGAACTTGAATTCACTCTCAATGTGATCAAAATTTAGCTACGATTTTGCCCCCCCGATGGCGTAGTGATAAAGTAGGAGGGTTCTCTACGGAGTATCGAATGTTCGAATCCCGACGTCAGCTGAAAGGTAACATTTATATTGGAAGGAAACATCTATATTAGAAGACAAATATCCACGTAGAGGAGAATCGTCGAATGTCCGGTCCAAATGTGTATAAGTTGTGATCGCATCTTGATTAACCAGGGTGGCGAACCAAGAGGGAAGGTCATTACTCCCCAAAATTAGCCGGTGAAACTTGGACACCTGAATCATATAAAAAAAAAAAAGAAAATTAGCTACGATGGCAAAAATGTAATATCCGATCTCCAACATACAATATTTCCTTTTTTTTTTCATACTTTTAATATGTTATATAATATCTTTATTATCAGGGGTATTTTCAAAAATGTCCACTTTTTTGGATGTTAATTGAAAAATGTTCACAATTTTGAATTTTGTACCAAATTGC
>CAIGRK010082668.1:0-10054 GCA_903798315.1 Fraxinus greggii
TATATTTCCCGGGACAGGAAACTTTAATTTAATTTCAAATTTTACCATTATGTCAGAACAGTCATATTATAATTGATCTTCCCCGCGATGTCTACATGAAACTTTAAAAAAAAAAGGTTAAAATGAGGATCGTAGCAATGTCTTTAGATTAAAAGGTTAAAATACATATTTTTACTTTTTATTCTTTAACCCTTTTATTTTTGTTGTAGCGTCAATCAAACGATTTTCACCAATTTTGGAGACGGTAGGTGACAAGTAACGAAATTTGAAGCTAAGAAGTTTAGTTACTCAATTGAAACTAGATTAAAGTCCAGTGAACCGATTGAGACGAATTGAAATTTAACAACGCGCCTGAAGTTTCTCAAGGAAATTTAATGGAAATTGTAGCGTTGTATATTTAATAAAATATATGTTAAGATTAATATGTAGTCACATTACAATTTATTCAATGTGTGGACTTGGACTGTTTAAAAGGTTGAAATATATTTCGTATATACTTTAAAGTCTCAGTCATTTTTCGTAAAAGTAGTTCTATTTCAGTGCAAAAATATTCATTGAGCTGATGACTACAATGTAGGTATAAGTCAAAGAATTGCATTTTCTACACGCAATTTGTGATGACTTTGAATTTGGACAAAGTATATTTGCGAGTTAAAACGTTTGGTTGACTATGAAACACATTAATTTGGACCTATTAATTCATTCTTATCCTCAAATCTATGAAACACTTTGATGATTTATGAGCGAACANGAAATTGTAGCGTTGTATATTTAATAAAATATATGTTAAGATTAATATGTAGTCACATTACAATTTATTCAATGTGTGGACTTGGACTGTTTAAAAGGTTGAAATATATTTCGTATATACTTTAAAGTCTCAGTCATTTTTCGTAAAAGTAGTTCTATTTCAGTGCAAAAATATTCATTGAGCTGATGACTACAATGTAGGTATAAGTCAAAGAATTGCATTTTCTACACGCAATTTGTGATGACTTTGAATTTGGACAAAGTATATTTGCGAGTTAAAACGTTTGGTTGACTATGAAACACATTAATTTGGACCTATTAATTCATTCTTATCCTCAAATCTATGAAACACTTTGATGATTTATGAGCGAACAACTAATAAAAAATTAATCAGTATTCTAAAAAGCATAAAGCGTGATTAAGAGTCTGTTTAATTCTCATTAATTGGAAAAAAAATAAGTTTTGAATAATATTTTCAGAGGAACGTTGGTAAAAATTAGAAAAAAAATTTGATACGTGTAAAAATATTTTATTGTGTACTTGTATGATTGAAAATGATCATGTAACAAACCATAAATTAAATTAATGGATATCAAACATGCTCTAAACGCGAAAGTCAAGCTTCAAGTTTTACAAGCCTGAGCGAGGCCTCTAGGCAAAAAAGCGTTACTTATTTTTATTATTATTTTAAATACTTAATTATTCTAAAAATTAATTAATAGTTAAAATAATACATACCAAACATCTAAAATTACAAAATATTAGATTTACTTTAATAATTCCTATAATTAATTAATTATAATTTATACATTTTCAAGTTTTCAAGATACAGAAACTAGACTATTTTTCATAATTTCAACTTTCGATTAAACAAATCTTACTTCACAAATGTATAGGAACTTCATATTTTTTTTCAAAGTCTCCAAAAAAGTGATAAGTATCAAAATCATAGTTATATGATATAAATAGCACCGTAGCTTAAATCTTTATTAGATAAATTTATTTATTTTTTATTTTTGTGCAGATAAAATCATTTAAAAACCTGAAACTAAAGTCAAATAAAGACCTTTCAAAAAAAAGAAAATATTTACAAAATTTAAAAGTTAATAAACTAAAGTCAAATAAAATACTTATAAAGGGGGGAATAAAAATAAATTAATAAAGTGCACCTTGAAGCATTAAGCGGTCTAACTCAATAGTTGACCGTTTATTTCGCGCTTAATATCAAGACAAAACGTTTTGTCCACGTCTCACACACTTTTAGAACACTACAATTAACAATTGTACTATATGTACATCATAATTTACAAATTTATTTATCAACAGATGACGTTTTGATTGAACTAAAATTCACCAATCGAACAAAAATAAAATGAAATCTCCCTTTCTTTTTGCCAATAACCCACAGTACATAAATGTAATCATTCAAGTGATGAAGAGATTTTGACGATTTTAAGTTTACTTATCACCAGCTCATCAATCTATAAAAAAATCTGTTAATGATAATATACAATAATCATTCTCCAACCATTACAGGGTCAAATTAAAAACTCTTAGAATTCTCGGGGTTGCATATGATCTATAAGACTATGACAAAGCTTATCTTTTAAGTAATTCGCCACTATAACTGTATTTGACAAATTTAGTCCACATTTGGCCCCATTTTTAAAACATAATTTTTTTATCAAATTCATTTTCAACGAGAAAAAATCACTTTTATCAACTTTTCAATATCACATTTGATCAAATTTTATTAAAATCTAAAAAAAAAAAAATCTGATTTTTAACCAAATCAACAAGGTCTGTGACGTTATTTATCACGTGACAGAACAACTTATCTCATTAGGTACAATGCATGTACTTAGTGGCAATCTTAGTATGAAAACCGAAGTAACCAATAATTTGTTTTAGCACAAAATCTAATGAGATTTGATTTGTTGACAACTTTCGGTCAATGTCCACCTTGATATAATGATAATTATTTTAAGAAAATGAAAATGAATGCTGCACTTAAAAATTATGACCAGTGAAAGAAGGAATTCTGGAACTTTGGTATTGCATTTAGTCAAATAATTAAACTGTTGGATTATTCTTTTATGTTAGACAGAATTTAACCTAGTAATGATCCATTGAAACAGGGGAAATTGTCATGCTTCTTGAGAAATCACCCCCAGCTACAGATTGCCCTGTGCTAAATAACTAAAACACTACTGTCAATAATCCAATGTTAGAAGGAACCATGGCATTATACAACAGAGCACCCCGCCGCCACAAAAAATGGAACCCATATTTCCCAAAATGTACTTGCACAATTTCCGTCGTGATTTCAGGTATGTCGATCTCATTCCATTGATTGCCCATGCGAGAAATGGCCACCCTCATCTGTCACGAAGAACCAACACGAGGTTAAGACGTAATTAACTGTTTCAAACTAAAAGCAGTATCAAGAAATTACGTAAGCCTGCCATTCAGTGAGTAGAATGGTTAAAAGCAACAAAGACAGTTTCAGAGCTGCTCTTCTATAGAAAGAATGTAAAACTGCATAACCAAAATATCATTTTTCCCATTCATTTGTCAAACCAGAAACACTTATTATGATCCACCAGGAGAAAGGTGTCCAAATTTCTTTTAGAAATAGAATTTGACTGCCCATAATGTTTCATCCTTTGCTACCCGGCTTAAAAGGCTCTGCTCTTTATTCCCCAACATTATGTCCATCAAACTGCATTATTAGTAAGGGTTAAACTCCAAACAATTGGAGACTCCAAACAATTGAAACCCAATGTCTCCAATTGTTTAGTGATAGGGAGAGTGCTATATATTTATAGCAAAAGAAGAACTTCCATCTTAGAAAATTATAATATGGCTATGAACAAAACCAGGCACAAATTTTATGCAAAATCGTACCACTTTCACCATCAGATAGATCAGCAAGCCTCTCCAAGGTATCAGCTAGTGCTTGTTCATGCTCCTATTTTACCAAAAGAAACAATCGCAGACCCCAAGAAGTAAGCAGAGTTGATATTCAAGATTAGTTACTAAACATTACAGTAAAGAACTTAGAATTATTTATATAATTAGGAAAATAATATGCTCAAAATTCTAAAAACAAAATAAAAATTCTATTTTATTTTCGTTTCGTGCTTTTCTAACCTTCAGCACTGTCTTTGCCTTCTCTATATCCACTGGGTCAGGATTACCAGCCTCCAAAACCCTCTCCACCTGCCATGATCCAATGTTAATTTGAATCCACAGGAAGACCTACATATGAATAGATGATAGGTGTGAAACCGTTGCTGCTTACCTCACTGATTAGAACGTCGGTGTTAAGCAATTGAAGCATGTCATTGGATCCCTTCTTACCAATGCCATTCTGGGATAGTAGAAACTCCTTCCGAGATTGAACTTTGTTGAGTCCCCTGCCTCTTCCTGAACCTGGAGCTCTGTCACGTCCCAGAGGTCGATTCATACCATGGCCTGTTCCACCATATCCTCCGTGCCGGGAAATTCCTGGGTCTTCTCCTACCCATTGGATATCCTCAGGAGAAATCTGCGTTGTGTATGAGAAAATGTATTAGATGAAGACACGATCTCTTTCTTCCGTTTATTCATTATACTTCGTGACAAGCAACCAATTCTCCAACGCCAAGAAGCAAGGTGAAACCTCAAACAAAAAGGTGAAGCTTAAGGCATATACCTAAGATTAACTTCTTCTGGTGTGAATGGTACACATCTTTAACAGAATTTGTGAACATGTTTTCCTTGCATAAATATTAAGTGGTGCATGCCTTTTCACTCGAAGTATTGTTATAAAACTAAGAACCACAGTAATCTAATTTAGGGTTTACTACTAATTACAACTGTCACCCACATCATATTAACCTATGCATATTCCGGATCAACTTTTCTGTCATTGCGAATATAATGTCCTCAAACTCAGGACTTACATAAATTTTACTTCCTCCATAACAAATCCATTGTTGAGAACTTGACATGCACGCCTATTTATGTAGTATGTGAAATTTGTGTATATTGTAGTCTTAAGATTGTCCTATGGTTATGACATCAAATGATAGACTATATTTATACATTAAATGTGGAGAAAACTCAAAAGGAAATATTTTAACTATGGCAGCCCGACAACAAAAGGTTGGAGAGTTTATATAGGAAAGTACACATAAAAAATGTACATCTCAATCAGTAATGCAGACATCCCATTTAAGATGAATGGAGTAAAATGAATATTAGCACTCAGCTCAGTTCTAACTTCAATTTCCTTCTCCGTACAGAAAATTCTTTCCCCTTGCTTTCCTTGCCACGCTCAATTTTTGCTCACCCAAAAGCAAGTTCACAATGGAGAACTCAAGTTCTAAAATATGCTCTCTTCTGGGAACCATTTTAATAATCTTTGGATAATGCTTATAAGGTTTATTTTACTTTTTATCATGAATATGCATCTAGGAATTCTAGAATGAAAACATTCGTCAAATGGCTACTTAAGCCATTCAATTATGAGTTAGAGGCAGGGCTGAGAAAATGGTGGAGATAAAGGTTATTTTCCCTTGATGACAAATACACATGAAACAAATAGAAAATCTCCTTCAACTTCAAGATAAAATCTTCTGCAATTTCAAATTGCCTCCAGTAATGTCTCAACTAGAGGCTCGAATCAAGGGCATAAAGATGGCACCATCTAGTCGTACATAATACATGATGAATCCACCTACATAATACATGATGAATCCACCACCACATCACCAACTTGAAATTGTCATGGAGGAAAAATTGTCGTGTGACATAGAAGATGTGGATCTATCCATTTGAATGATCTTATAAACTAGTTTATCATAACTTAATTGAACATCCAGGCCAAAAAGTAGGTTTCCAAGCTATAAAATTATATTCAAGATAAGCTAGGTTATACCCTGTTGAAGGAGGTTTAATTGATCCAATCACAAGCAGAGCTTGACCAGCCTAGCTTTTCTTTAAAAAACATTTATAATATAGCTTATCAAGCCAAATTGAAGATGATTTTAAGATATTAAAAGTTCTACAACCTTTACTTGATTATCTTAAGAACTAACCTCAAATGATCCTTTGAAGGGTCAATTTTAAATCAGATTATAAACAGTTCAGTTCAGTTTACTATATGTCCCATCATACCTTCAGTAAAATGGCCAGTAAATTTGTCCAAAGGCAGAACCACATTAAGTAGAATGGATTCAAATGCCCCACTGAGTCGGCTTAATATAAGTAGAGAAAGGGGATGCGGAATATCGATAAATGCACGATAAAAACATTTTCAGTAACTTTTCCTGATGATCTCACTGAAATAGGAGGAAATTATGGAAAATCTGGACTTGATAGCAAAGAACATCAAGTAATAACACTACAGAAAAATACATATCTTCATTCATAGATTCATTCACATTATTGCTGAATTCAAAATCAGACTTTATTTATGGATTATCATAATCTGATAATAGGACTCAATAGTGATCTTGGCTTACATTTTTACTTTCAGTTTACAAGATTTTGAATTTTTCACTCAATATAAACTGTAAAAGTTATTGTAGAAGTTCTTTTACTATTAACTCTTGGGCAACTCATACCTTTAAATGGTCATGTTCATGAGGCATGAGCTATTCTCTAATTCCACAGAAGAAAGTCTTACTCTGCAATATCTTCTTTAGGAAGTTCATCAAATAATATACTTCCAAAAATGCATTTTCGATAATAGTCTTTTTAGAAAAAAATAACATCAGATAGAGACAGATGGATTGCACTGTCTTTTGAATACTTGAATGCAAGAAAGAAAGAAAGAAAGAAAAATGCATGGGTTCCACTGTCATAAAATCCTTTTCCACCACTCCATCCGGTTCCTTGCATGATCTACAGCAACTAGGTCCTTAGAAACTGTCACAAGTCATGTTATGTATGGTCTAACCCTCCTTTCTCTACTGGTATGTTCAACCAAGATTGCACACTCTTATGAATGGGAGCTTCTTTAGGTCTAAGCCAAACATGTACAACAACCTAAGTCAGTGGAACAAGTTTTGCATAGACCTAAATATCCCATCCATCACTTAGATGACATCAAGATTTGGTTCTCGTACATGTTATCCACAAAAGCGAGAAAATATGAATTTGTCCATTCGCCGCAGAACCCAAAATGTTTTTTAAGATGTAAACAGAATATATACATACATCGGCAAGGTCGACCCATTCCCATGTTTCGTTTGCAGTACCTATATCATAAACAAGAACATGCAGACCCTGCAAAAGATTACAAAACAATTTTAGCACTGAACCAGCAGAAAGTAAATATACAAGCAACGAGAAAGCAGCTAAACCTCTTCCGGCTTGTAGTTAGTGATAACAGCTTCGTAGAAGTTATTGTCATCAGGCCATCTGGTCCTCACTTTCCTTCCAACTAATGTATCACATGAAACTGCTTCAGCAGGCTCATATGTAAGACCACCAGAAGAAATATGATTGCCAAATTGACCTCTTCCAGTTGGACCCGACACAGGATACTGCATTTTTATCAAAGATGCACCTGGGGGCATCTGAACCTAAAATGCAAATTATAATTGAAATTAAAACCAAACAGCAAGAGTAATCTTAACACCAAAAAAATTATTGACTGACAGATTTATGTTTTCTGCCCTTGGCTCCCATAGTCGGTCCACGCTTTGCAGATGATGAAGATGGGTGGTTTGCAGAAGCCATTGCCTGTGAGTGGAAGAGAGGAGATGGCCCACCAAAGGATTGTGAAGGTAATGAAGGGGCTATATTCTGCTTTATACGAGAAACTGAGACTGAAGGACTAGACACTGGATCATGGCTAGTACCAAGCATGCCTGGTTGAAGCCCACCTGACTGCCTCCATTCTCTGATAGCATATCTCAAAATTTTATGGAACAAATGAAAGAAACTAGAACGTGTTGAAAATAGGGCAAAAATTCTAAGGGAATGAAGCTTGTTTATAAGGACAAAACCTTATTCTTTGTATTACATCATCGGCATTAACCCTACCAAGGAGCTCCCTGTGTTCTTCATTAGACAGTCTTAGCTCTTTCCTAAGTTCAGTTATTAAACTTTCTTTCTCCTGAAGAAAAAGATTTCATTGACCAGTCATTTAAATCTGATCAAACAAATATGCTAATATTAGGTTCACATGTTGAATATGACAAAAGGTACCCAAGTAATCGCATCAGCTTGCGCTTTAAAGGCTCTTAGAACTGAACTGTATGCCTCTTGCTCAAGGTGGTGAATTTGGGCTTCCATATCAGTTTCACCATATATCCTATGATGTGCAACAGAATTCCTAACAGCAGGTCTTCCATTCCCCACAATGCGGCCACCTCTTTGAATTCTGTTTTGGTGTGTTGGAGGGAGATCATCATCTGTTCCTGCAATAATAACAGTATAAAAATCAAACCCATTGATTAAAAGCACAGGTGCGCTTTTTCCCACAATACTCCAATATTTCAATTCATGCATCAATAGACATCTCTCCTCGGTGGAAAAATGCCGAAACCTTTGAGTTCATAGTATATCTAAATTCTAGTAATATTGGTCCAAAATGGTCATAATCAAACTTGACATTAATATCGTGTTCCGACTTTTCAGGCTCGCAGGCTGTTATGTTCTGTATGCCCAAAAAAATATTAGGATTGTGCATGTAATGGGAAGTTGTACCCGACCACCACTCCCGAAAAAGAAAGAAATAAAAAAGGTCAAATAGCTGTATCATGCTCGCAAGTAACTAGCATTTTTTACAATTTACATATGACATAATTTTATTCCAAAATTTTCGACTTACAATTTTGAATCCAGTCTGTCTATACAAGAATAAATTCTCTAGAAGTATGAATCTGGCATAACATTTCCCACTTCTTAATCATTTGACACCTCCTGGAAAACGTGAACTAGGTAGTAATTTTTTTCCATCCAACACATATTAATTAATCCAAATCTTTCATTCATCTTAAGCATGGCTAATCTTACATATATGAAGTAACAGTTAGGTGAAACTACAGATATGTTATCCTCCAACACATGCAAATAAGAAAGACATTATGCAAACATAATTGAAAGAAGCTGCCTTCAAGTCCTCCGAACTATTTATTTAGGTAAATATGGTTAAAATAAAGGATATTAATGTTTCTTCCAAACTACTATTACTACGGATATTTTAGTCACGGGGACCTAGAAAAAAGTGGTAATCCAGACATTCTAGTTACAGCAAAAGATGATTTCCTCTATCTCCCATCAAACCATGTCAGTTTTGTGCTAACTCCAAGCAAAATATCCAACAAACTCACACTAAATAACTATAGCTCTAAAAAAAATAACCAATCCATAATAAAAACACGGAAGTTGCATAACAATTCAGACATAAAATTATAGGCCACCGAGCTCTCTCTTGAAAAACAAAAAAGCACTCACAACATCAAAGAGAAGCACTTCCAAATTTCAACCGTGCCAACCTATAACGGCAACTCAGAATATCTCAAGTACATTCTCAAATAACGGTACAAAAAAGTTCAAGAACTAACATTCACTACTACCCCCTAGTTACCACAGTCCCACAAAGACAACAATGCACGTTATCACATTACGGAATCTAGCCTTATTTATCATAAACATCACTGCAATGCCTAAATTGTAGAAGTAAAAATCAAATAAATTTAGTGGGGGGGGCAAAAAAAACTCACCACTGCTATCGTAAGGCTCGTAGTCCATTGCCAGCTTTCTCAGTCCCACAATCCACAAGTTTTAAAGCTAAATTTATTACAGCCCAAAATTCTTCTTCTTAATAGAGAGCTTAAATCACTTTAAAAAGAAAAACAAAAGAACCCAAAAAGAAAAAGAAAAATCTTATCGCAATACGCCTAAAATATGCATAAATTTGTGGAAGGGTTTGGAGAGATTCGATTCAATTTGTGTGATTGCAAGAATTTGAACGTGTTTGTGTAGAGATACGCGGGCGTGAAATCGGTAAATGAATTACGTTCAGAGAGAGGGGCTTGGGTTCCGCCTCTGTTTGGGAATTGGTCAGCAGGCGTGATTAAAATCAAAATTTTAATTCAAATTAATGTAAACGATTAATTTTAGGGAAAATTGCAGTGGTGGTCCCTAATCGTTGGATTTTTATCAAATTTTACTCTAACCTTCAGTTTGTACCAGCGAAGGTTCCAAACCTTTGAAAAATAAGTAACTAAAGTCCAACTTGACGGAAAACGTGAATTCCATCGTTAGTTGACCTGAAAAATGAAAAAAATGGATATTTTGACCA
>CAIGRK010082783.1:0-13332 GCA_903798315.1 Fraxinus greggii
TTGATATACAGGATTATTATCTATTTTAGGAATAAAATCTGCCAACCGAAGTATTTAAACTTGCCTTAAAGGGGTCATCATTTGCCCCTTGACTACTGGGCGTGACCTTGGACCTTCAAATATACTCCTTGTAGCAAGTCTTCCTCTATTAATATAGCATCACTCATACGAAGCACAGTTTCAATTTGTAATTTCAAAGACAAGTCGGGATGTGATTGAAAAACCTTGACAATTATTAATTCTCCCCTCACATTTTTTCCTCCAAGCTTTGTTTTCTTAACTGAAGCCAATTATCGTAGAGTTGCTGCTGTGTTTCCAAAAGAAACGACTAGAGAAGTTATTGAATTATGCATGTAATTTAGTATGTCTTCTTACTCGAAAGCTCTAGCTTTGTGATATTCCCTAGTTGCAAAATCTATTAGCCTAATGAAAAATTGACACTTTTGCAGGGTGTTGATGAATCACATTCTACGAAGAGACCATTACAATCAGCTTTTAGTTTACTGTACATTGGAAAGATATTGTTTGCTTTTCTTCTATTGTTTGTGTTTGGTGCCATTTTCACGTTACTTTTGGAAAACCTTCCGCAGTTTATCTTGTATATCAACTCATCAGTTTGATTACAATGTGTTCGATTGTAAAATGCTTAAAATTTTATCAACAAGAATGGGATGGCTGATTTGAAATTCAGGCTCAATTCAATCGTTTTCTCCCCAATTTCTCTTGCCTTGAATTGTGTTTTCATTTTTCATAATGTATTTGTATTTGATTTATTTATTATTGGAAGAGTATATAGAGTTCCAGTTTGGGCCGTATTAAAATCTTTATTAATATAAGTCAAAATTAAACAATCAATATTAACCACATCTTTTATAGATGACACATTTTTTTAACCACACATTTCAAAAATTTCTATCACGAACCACTGAAAATCTAATTTTAATCATCACCAAACACCCTCGGAATTTGTTTTGGCAATTTGATAAATCTTATTTAGGCAGTATAATAATCCAAGAATCATAGTTTTCGTGTTGACTTTGGGTTCAACAGCAGCCACATTTCTAAGCATAAGGCGATTGTGCCATTGAACTGGCTTTTGAAAGAATGGGTTTGTGTCCTGCCACCAGCACGAACTTCTTAAATAACGACTATTTATTTATCAACTCAAAAGTACTCCAGAGTAGGAAACGGATTTCCCGGCTCTTTCTTTTCTTTTAAGCTATACAAGAATCTGAACACGAAGTCATCATTGTAATAAAGTGGAACTATGAACGGACTATTAACTGAAGTTTGAATTACAAAATTCGCTGACCATCTTTTCGCTTTCTTGAACTCTAGAAGAAAATGGTTATGAATCCACGGACTGAGAGGAACTATGAACTGCGCAAGCTAAGAATAGAGGATAGACGCTTGCCATTACTACCACAAGAAAGCCGCTATCAAGTCTCCTGTGTGATCAAACCATAAGGTAAGTCAACTAGATCAGGGTGTTGAGCTGGGATCAAGAGGTGTCCCTATCTTCATCAAAATCCCTGGAAATAATTTGATGTAGTAGATTCCATGAAATCATGCAATAAAGCCATGGACGAGCTAGAGATCCATTTCACAAATTCAGTCTCACTTCCTATTATGGCCCTTCTTTTGGCATATGCTTTCACTTCACCCCCCTTACATCTGTTGGGATGCACACAAAAGAAATCGACCATCAGGTACTGTTCAAATTTGAACATGGAACACCGCAGATAAATAGGCTCCTTTTGCATACCACATTTTGCCAAGTATAGAAAACATAGCATGGCATGCTTAAAATAAGATGTAGGTAAATAGTGTTCCTCACAATGCTCAAAGTTGTTCAGACTTGGAGGTCCCATAATTTTATTGAGAAGTTTTAAGGCTAAAAAAGGTCAGGTTTGAATTTGTTCTAGATTTATTTGAAAATTCATTGTGACAGTATCAAACAGGAAATCTATTTACCTTTAACACTGAGGATTGCTTCAACTTTTTCCTTCTTTTCCTGTGCTCATCCGGCTGGCCGCTTGTCAGGTTAAAATCTTGCAATGGGTGATATTTCACTGAAGCCAGCTGTCCCTCGGCTGCATCCAGCCTTCGTTTTTCAGTTCTCTTCAATGATACATAGAGAAACACCAATAAATCCTCAGCATGAACATTTCAGTTTATAGGGAACTTCTAAATTCACCACATTCTCTTTCCTCTACGCATTTTCTGTCCACACTTGTCACCCAATTAAAAATAGAAGGCAGATTTAGACTTACGAGGGCATTATCGTATCCCGCAATTTGTTGTTCACAAAGCCTAAGATCCATCTCAAGCGCGTTGATGCGAGAGTCAACAGGCACATTGCATTGCTGAACCATCTGTTTTTGCCTCCCCCGAACAATCTCCGGCTGCCACACATTTAATGCAACAGAAGCTTGCCTGACAGTATCGAAAGTATCAAATACCAGTAACCTTTACATAAGTGAATAGCCAATCACAACTTGAAAAGTACAGAATACTAGAGTTAATAAATACAAACAAATAAAATCCCAGATAGTACAAGTTTGCATTTGGCAACAAAAAATTGCAGCCACAGTATTCAGATCAGAAAGATTCAGTTCAAATATGACGTTGATCTTTCATGAAGAAACAACATTCAAATGTCCCATCTTATTTTTCCGCAGTTACATGATCTCCAACAGCAGAACTTGTTATACAATCTCTAGGTTATTCACATGGAAAATATTGCCACAGAGGGTGCATATCAAAATATAATAAGCACCTCAACAATCTGGATCTTTATTACCTGATCTTGCGCAGATTCAGTAACTCAGCAACTGCCTTATTCATTTTCTCTTTCTCCTCCGAGGATTGAAGCTTTATCTCCCGAATCTTTCTCAAATGCTCAGCTATTTGACTCTCAATTCTCAAAACAACCCTTCTACATGCCAGGCGCTTTTGCTCCATGTCCTTCTCATATCTTTGAGATTTTCCACAACCCCTTCAGTTATTTACCAATAGAAAGGAAAAAAAAAAACTAAAAACAAAAGTGAAGGAATAAAGGATTCCAATGTTTATCCATGGATCATATAATTGTACCTTTTCCTTACAAGTGCCTCGAAGAATTTCCGATTAGTGGCTTGTAACTGAAAACTTGAATTTGCTTATATCTTTTTTTCATTTTTAACCACCGAAAGGGAACGATACAACACCAAACAGCTGTATCTTTTCCTTCAACATGCTTAGTTCTTACTAAGCATTAACATTTCTTAGCACCTTATTGACAGCTAACACTAAATAAATGCGTAATTTTTCAACACAGATATTCCGGCCACAACGTCAAAATCGGTATAAAAAAACCCAAGAACCTAACCTTAAGAAATTCAAATAATAGAGCGAGATAAAAATTCAATTATTCTAAGAAATCAAGGGGAAATAATAACATACCTGATTTTATAGAGGATTTTAGCTTTACTATAAGCGATGGAAGATGAAGCGCTATTATTCTTAAAATTATTATCATTTTTATTGAAATTGGTATCGTTTTGGGATGAAGAGAAATCAGCAAAAAGAAGAGAAGACCAGTGAGAATCTTCGGCGGAGAGTCGGTAGAGGCGTCGACAGGTGATTGAAAGGCGACAGAGATCTTTGTAATTTAGGGTTTTGGATAGGATTCCTAATTCCAGAATTCTTCTACACAGCTCGTCCGGTAGCACCAACATTTTGTATTTATCAGTTCTTTTGCTGTCTGATTTTCAAGTACTAAAGGACGATTTCCAGATCGATCGTAAATAAATAAAATGGTTTAATTATTTAAAAATACCTTTATTTTATGAACTTTTTAAGAAGTAAATCATTGACCATTCCAAAACCAAAACACAAGAAATCATTCATGGAAAATAGTTTTTTTCCATCCAAATTTCAACTTTTGTATCATTTTCTTCTCCATGAAAAATATTTTTTAACCTTTAAAAATATGTCACCCAAATTTTGATGATTGAACTTCTACACTTTGCTAATCATTTGTAAGTCCATTGTGATTTGAATAACATTTCTGTTAACAAACTTTACAGAAGTTTCACAATCTTACTTTGTGTACGAACTCTACAAGGTCAAAATTTCGTCTCAATAACTAATACTCAATGATCTCAATTCCTTCACTCAAATATTGCTAGCTCACGACACTTTCTCTCATCTTCTCACTTTCTTTGTTTATTAAGTGCACCACTGACACTAATTTAGGTGGCAACATTAGTGACATTAAAATACAAATTAAGAAATTAGAGTTCATTTAATAGAACATATGATATGTCTAAAATGCATTTGGGTGATTTTCTCAAAGTCTTAACAATTCAATAGGCGTCTCATTCTGACACCTAAACTTGTATTCAACATTATTGATGTTAAATATTATTATTCATTTATTCTACTCTAATATATCACACACATGTACATACAACAAACAAAAAACACGTATATATAGATGTTTAAGGCGGTGGAAAATATAATTATAAAACAATATTGTAAGACCTTCTCTGGTGTCGACAGCTTAAGAAGAATCTGAAATTTTTAGCAGCAAGAAACCAATTTTATAAACAAAAGTAGGGTGGTTTTGATGTCATCCCCATATAAATTTCTTTTTGGCTCAATAATTTGGCTTCCCAAATAACTGGTGGATTGAGACTTGAAAGAGGCATAATACGGGTTGATAAACCAGTCTAAATTTTGGGGGCCTGGGCGCCACCGGACTTCTTATATAAATTTTTTTTTTTCTCCTCTCTTATCAGTGAGAAAATTAAAAAATATATAATATTGAAGGTCCTACGAAGCCAGCCAGCCCAAGTGGCTCGCCGAGCCAACTCAGCCAAGTATATTAAAAACAAAAAGTTAAAAAAAATAATATGGCTGCATGCGTTGTGCACTCGACTCGAGTCCAGCTCGGCTCGTAAAGGCCCGAGCCGAAAGCTCAGGTCGAGTCCAAAATTTTTGGCCGAACAAAAATTCGGCTCGGGCAAAAAAAAGCTCGATACATTTTTACTCGAGCCAAGCTCGAACTTCGAGTTCGAGCTCACGGCCTAAGTTCGAGCTCGCGACTAGGCCGTTGACACCCCATGCAGCCTACAAAGCACGTTACAAAAATGAACTTTTTTAAGAACGAACTCTTCATGCTATAAAAAAGCTTTTCAAAGTGCTTTAAAACACACTCAATTTCATTTGCCTTCGAATTATTACCCTTTATTTCCTTATTATTGGGAAGTTGTAATTTATTTTTTTGGTCTGCTTTCTTCTCAATTGAAACCAAAGAATTAGATATTGATTATTAATTATTTTTTTTTAATAAATAACTATACTCATTTTACGAGGCACTGACAGTCCTATCACCATGCTGCATAACGAGAACTACACACTCATAAAACTAATTTTAAAAGGTATATACCATTTCAAAAACATACTTCTCGAAATGGATACATTTATATTCAATTTGAGATAAGAGTGACTAGAACTAAATAATATAATAGATTTGTATAGTGCTCATGTCGACAAGCTTCACCTCATTTTATCAAGTCGGTTCAGAATTTCGACTAGGTACTGAACAATATAATAAAAAAGTAAAAATTAAAGATGGTAAATACTCGTGCCTATAACTATTTTCCTTTGTCTACATATTGAGAAACAGTGTGCAACTCTACATCGATTGACGACTCCTCCTCGATAATAAACATCAAAAGACATACATACGTTTGAATAATACTAAAAAATCTGGTGGATCTAGGTTAAAACTTTCCAAAATAATAAAAACATGAAAATCTCCCACCCACACCCTACCCTGTACAGACAGCGAGGGAGACCAGTGCATCTCTGAACCATTTGATAAACCCCAGTTGATGTGATCTCTACCTATGCATATTCCAATTAAAGAAACTAAGCCCACTGCTGCTCTCTGCAACATTTTCATT
Organism: Fraxinus greggii; assembly: GCA_903798315.1. Lineage (NCBI taxonomy): Eukaryota > Viridiplantae > Streptophyta > Magnoliopsida > Lamiales > Oleaceae > Fraxinus > Fraxinus greggii. The sequence continues at coordinate 5,955 of CAIGRK010082783.1, forward strand.
TGTTGAATCGAACCCACTTCCGCTTGAATCAGAACTATCATTCGGGAGGACTTGGATCCTATCAGAGTGCTTGATTATCCAATCAGTGAATTCGGGAGATGTTGTCAACTCCGTGACTGCATGCCGAGTAGATTCCTCTGTGAAATCCTTCCATTCTTCCTTGGAGAACTTCTTTTTGTTAGGTGTCCTGTGAAAGGTTGAATAATAGTCCTTGCGATCTCTTGTACCCTTCTGATTAGATGTTGACACGATACCTGGAGCAACCAAGATCAAGCACAATCTCTACGTTTGTAAATAAAAACTTCATTAAACATAAAAAGACTAGTTCAAGTACAAAATACTATTGCTGGGACAATTATACATCCAACGTGTAAACCATTCAATGACAAGAGCTGTGCTCCACCGTCTGAGCTATATTATCTCGAGCTGACAATCTTCAATGTAAAGTGTCCTTGAAAAAAAAAAAAATCCTCTCTCAACTCTATTTTCTAAACTCTCCAATAAATCCATACAAGATGAATTTTTCTGAGGCGGGAAGAAAGGAAAAGGCTAATTTTTACTAAAACTCCAATGCATTAAAATATATAAATTTGATTAAAATTTAGATTGTAACAGTTTTTCATTGCTTTGTCCTTTCCAATAATTTGACATTTCAACTCTAGTAGCCATTTGGCAAGCTTGAAAATGTTATTGAGTATACTTATATTTACTCATACATATATACATATATAGATATATATATATATATTCAAAAAGTATTGCTACTTTTTAAGTAAAACGCTTGTAAGTAAATATCCTAAGCCTCTCAATGTATGAACAGATAGACTTGATGCTTCTCAGATAGACTTGCTTCAATTAATAGGACAGATTTTGGAAGCACGCATATCTCCCAAAACCTAAAAGCTGTGGCAGAGTAATTTTTGCAGTCTCTTTAATATGTATCCTTTACTTACCAAAAATTGTACCATATCATGAAAATTGAATCTATTACTAAACCATATTATCCATAGAAGTTTTCTGTTTTCAATACATGTAGATACACTACGTGAATATATGCCCGCCAATATACAACAAACATATCATGTTGGTGTAATCTATGAAGTAAAGAAAGAGTGTAAAAAAAGGAAAGGGGATACCGGACATGTACCTTTAACTCGTGAACCAGACCATGTAGATGGACTGTTGGGGCTATTCCATAGAGCTCCTCGAGTTTTCATTGCTCCAGACCTGCTTAAGAACTCTGCACGTTGCCTAGGGTTCTTGTTAGCTCTTCCGTTACTCCATGACCATGAGCTCCTGTTTCCAGAATAAGTAAATTCTCTGCACCATAATGAATAAATAGTTTCAAAAATTTTAAAAAATTTCTACGAACACGATAATATTATTACACTTACAGCAAATAACTCTTCAAAGTTGAATCTGTTCCTCATTTATGTTGTTTAAAAACGAGTTTATTTTCTCCTCATTAACACGATTAACAACATGATGCAGAGACTACATAGATTAACATAACTGCAAGATAGCTCCATGAAATGCCTCATAATTTCACTAGTAGGACAAGTAAACTGCAATTTTCAGAAACCATTAACCACATAATTTGCTCAAGTAGACTCAACAACGAGATCGCGTGAAAATATAAAGGGAATAAAAATTATTGTGTCATGACACGAAGGTTATAAATAGTAACCATAGGGGCTTACCTTGGGCGAAGCCACTTTATAGAAGTAATAGAGTAGTAAGTTGTCAAAGAAGAGCCAAGTAGCGCCACTGCCAAAGGAGTATCAAGTGTGCTCTGGCATTGAATGTCACAAAAATTAATTAGTTAAAACAATAGAAACGAAAAAAAGGCATACATGCAAAAGATATAGTCTGCAAGTTGCAAAAATCAGAGTAGCACCACATACTAAAAGCTCACCAGAAGTTCCAAAAGAAAATGAAAAAGGACATTTAACTATTAATTCCACCATTACAATCAAACTGACTTGGCATGAGCAAACAGATGAATCTTATTGGAGACATGGGTTGCCATTTCATAAAGTGATATAACAAGTATTTTGTCTGCAAGAATTATTCATAGGTCGATAAACAGAAAATGTGATGAGCATATCTCTAAAAGACTAAGAAATCAAAATGCAAATAGATTTGTGTGATTATCCAGAAAAGTTTCTTCATCCATATTGTAGTGAATATGCAAGGCTACCATCCTATAAACTTATCCACGTTACAGAAGTGCATTGAAAACCAACCTGGAAAATAAAAGTCACGCCAATTATCCGTAACCCCCATTTTACAAATTGAGCTACGCCAACATCTATGGTTCCATCTTCTGAAACAACAAATTTCCGTACAAGCCAATATCCAAAACCAGCTCCAGCAAGGATAATTCCAACCAGCAAAAATACAGCCACCTGTAGAGAAATATCTTGGGTATATAATCAAAGCAAAAGAAAAGTGAAGAACAACAGCATATAGTGAAAGAAACTAATAAAAATGCACAAGGATTACTGCAATTTTTTTCTCTTTTCATAACGAGAAAGTGCCAATCTTCCCAACTTACATTTAAATATCGTAAAGATATAAATCCGTGTCAACAAAAGATACAAAACTACCGGCCACGACAATCACGTCTTTATTGCATAAAGTAACAATCCAAAATGAAAGGCATAAATACTTACAGGGTTGTGCATCTCTTGGCTTATCCCAAAATTGAAAAGAATAGAGTTGACAAACTCTAAGAATTGATTTACTAGAAAAGATCCTGCACCAAGCTGGAAAACAATTCAAACTAAGCTAGGCGAATAATATATTATATAGACCAACAATCTGAGAAAGAGAGCGCAAATGAATACTGACCACTGAACCGTATATCATGAGGTAGAAAGCGTTTTTCCTGCCAGTTGGCAACAATTTCATCCCCTGCACAATAATGCAAAAGAAAAGGCATGGCTATTTTAATGGTATGGTAAAATGACCAAAGGTCAACAACACTGACTGCTTAAGAAAAGAAGAGCGATTCCAGAGCACCCAACAAGGAGACCTGCATGCTGAATGGATGTATGCACTTGAAAAAGTGTAACTGTAAAGATAAGAACTGTGACCATCTAGAATGTGACACAAACAACTTAAACACTTGTTTACCTTTTGTTTCATACAGAAAATATTTAAAAAATACTAACTCTATATTCTAGAGGCAAACAGGCAACACAGATAGTGTAAATATTAACTATGAATTAAAAGTGCAACATCCACACTTGATGAGGCAGAGTTGAGAAAACTTGCTCAGAAATCATCCTGACAAGAAAATTTCTTCGAAAAACAATGAGCAAAACTCTGAAGCCCACCAAATGAAGGCCAGTAAATATAAAGCAATAAAGATGGAATTAAGATTTCCAAAAAAGGTCAACCACTTAGTGACTAAGATTATTGTCTTTCATTAAAGTCCAGTAATGCATTTTACGTAAATTTATAACGCACATAAATGGAACAAATGGTACAATATTATGCATGCATGCATGGAGTTGTCCAATGTTTTGACCATTTTCCATATGAAGTAAAGAATTAAATTGAGAAAACAAAATTAAACAGGTTTTTATATGTCATTCTTCAGTTTTCCGAAAGGTGCTCCACTTTTATCCAATTTGGCCAACACAATTTCAGCTATTCCAAACAAACTTGTAAAGTCCTATATCCATGTCAAATCTAAAAATGTGCATAAACAATCAGAAAAATGTAGAGCAATACGGTGTAGAGTACTTAAGTATCACGAATAAGATTTCACATCTCACCATACCAGAAAAGAACTGAAGACAAAGATATGTTAAAATGAAAAGAAGACAGTTAAAGGTGATTTGTTTAAGGGCATTCTCGTGGTCCCACAGAGATGACAAATAAATATTATGTTTCTTTGCCGACTCTCATATGCTATAGCCCAAGAAAGAGATCAACAATAGCGATTCCACCTAAGATTAGTTATAACCCTTTCCTTGACGATGCAAGGTACGATAGGCCAAGAAGGCCACCCGCATCATCTGACACCCAAATCAAAAGATCAGCATTCTACCCTCCTCGTCTCTTACGCCACCTTTATATTTTTCTGGGGACTTCCTGTTGGCTTCAAAATTCAACTCTTGCATTTACCCTTGTTTTCCTCAATAATTAAGAATTGACTAAGAAGCCCATATACCACCCAATTCATTAATCCAACGAAGGGAAAGACCAATTTCCTTCCAGTCTAAGTCATATAAATCAATTTCCTGTCTGGATCCTCCTTTTTCTTCTTCCTTGGGAACCTTAAGGCAATCGATTATTAAGAAACAAGATGCTACGGCTCATAGTCATTTACAGTTTCAGTAAAACCTCATGCACAAAAATTTGTAGGAGCCTTATATTCCATAATGAATGAGACTTCTTTCACAGTACATTATGAATGCCACTTATAGCGTAGTGAAGACATAGATCAACACCAAATAAATATTAGAGGAAAAAATGAGATATGAAAAGAAATTCAAGAAAAGGAAAAAAGAAGAAGTATCATCATTGAAATGGAAACCCGAGCAACATCAAATCAAATCCAAATAAATGAAGGTACCTGGAAGAGAACGATTATGACGACAAGGCAAACTCCAATAACCATTGAACTGCTGTAATAAAAAGGAACCCAGCTACTAACAATCGGTGCAAGCAGCAATAGTACAATACCAAAAGCAAGACAAAGCAGACGCCACCTCTGAAACACTGCAACAGAGAGGGATGGAGATGTCAAAATATATGACACAATAGGATTGCACAAAACTCAAGCATAAGCAGACATGAGCATGACCTTCTGCAACAGTTACAGTAACAGAAACAGGCCCAGAAGCAGAAAAGCCACCGACGAACTTCACATCAATGTATTTGTCCTCATATGGTGAAATGACAGAGTTCAACATGTCATTCTGCATGCTTTTCCAGCTATCATTCTCGCAATGACACATTCCAAGAGAAGAATTCCTGCAAAATGCTTCTTCTTGATGTACAATTGTCTGCTGACAGAAATTTTGAACACACGAAATGCCAAAATTCAAAGACAATCTTTTTTCGTTTTAGCTTACTTGTGAAAACAAATCTGAAATTTCTTATGAAGTCTTCCCGGAATTGGGACCAAGGTGACATAGCGTGCACTTGAATAACTCCCAAGTTTTAGTCTTGATAGACCAGAGACTAGGATTCGTTCGCATAGCACGACATCCTCATAGTGTGGAGATTCTACAAGAGGGACTAAAGACACATTTACCGCTTGATTTTCTGCATCAACACCTGCAAAATATTAAAGATAGAAACGTTAGATATCACTGGTGGGTATTACACAGGGAACAACCAAATTTCCAATTTTTCCAAATACTCTTTTATCATAAATGGTAAAAATTGTGCAGCAATTACCATGAAAATGCAGCCATGCCATGTACCATTCAGCTAATGAATGTATCTTCTATCCAACACTAGAAAACAAAATGTGTTATACATAGAGACTCTTTCTTCCTCGTCTCATATTATGTATCAAAGTGCATTTCTTTTTGTTTGATCAACTAATTCGGCATTCAAATTAATACCTCATATTAGTTCTTTAAATTTTTACTATTGCAAACTTTTGGTTTAGTGCTTTCTACATACTTTACAGCTTAGAAAATTCAATCAGACTGATAAAAAAAATTTATAAAATGAACAATCAAATCCACCTGGAAAGTGTCAACGAGAATAAAATTCAATAAACATTAAAGTTCCAAATATGTTACTATGTTAGAATTAATTCCTTGGTATCCAACAAACAATCAACAACAAAATTCACAAGAAAGCAACAAAATATTTTGAATTAACATAAACAAAAAACGCCAATAATGCTTCATATTAATGGCCCGTTCTCTACGCATATGTTATTACATGAATAAATATATTTCTATTCATGTACATCAATAATCAGTTAGCGAATTATTCAATCGGAATAAAACTAAATCTTAGGGCAAATAATTACTGATAAAACGCTCAATCAAAATCTACCCAAATAACGGCCATGGTTTTTTTAGGAACTATGGGAGTTACCTACTTCTGCAGTCGTGCAGGCTGTGGAGAGCAATACCTAAAGGTACAACGCATATAATTCAAATTAACCATAAAGTAAAACCACCGAAAATGCTTCATATTAACGGCTTATTCTCTACGCAGTCATTATTATATAAATAAATATATAGCTAAACACAAACATAATACTCGAAATAAACATTTTTCGCCACTTCTGTTCTACTAGAATAAAACCTGAATCTTAGGGCAAACACTCGGTCAAAATTCTCCACGGAAAACGAAAACAGACACAATTAATAAGAACTTTTGGGAGTTACCTATGAGTGCAATCACGTGAGTAGCGGGGAGAGACACCAGAAAATATAGTACAGTAACAGTAGTACTCATAGAGGACTCCATAACTACTACTACGTTCCTTCGAGAGGAAAACAAAAAGAAGCGGCACGCTTGAACTCTGTGCGTATTTATTGGGATTTAATCTCCATATTTAAAAGTTTAAGTGGGGCCAAGTTCTCGATTGGGGATCTGGCCATGGCTTCCTTAACGAGAAGAAAAGCGGGCTTCTTCCCCCACATGGGCCACATCTAATGGCCCACTCGCATGATATGTTTTATGAAGATTTTTATTTTTATTTTTAATATTATTTTAAATATAATTTAATAATTAAAATAATACATATCAAATATATAAACTTATAAAATACTATATTTTCTTAATAATCCCTACCATTAATCAATTATACGATTTTCACGTTTTCGCAATGCAAAAATTAGAATATTTTTCAAAGTTTTAATTTGCAACTAGACAAATCATATTTAGAGATTGTTTGGTACAAATTAAAATAAGATTTTAATTTAAATCAAAATCAAATAATCAATATTAATTACATCTTTTATGGACCCCCAGCTTTTCAGCCACACATTACAAAAATTTCTATCAAAATTTACTAAAAATCTAATTTTAATCCCTCACCAAACACCCCTTTAATAGATTTATAAGAAGTACATACATACTTTTGAAATTTACAACAAAATAATGAATCTTAAGATCATAATTACCTAATGTAGATAGCAACATAACTTAAATTTTATTTAACTATTTAAATAAAGTCATTTTTAACTTTTTTACAAATAAAATCTTTTAAAAACTTGAAATTAAAGTCAAATGATTTTTTTTTTAAAAAAAAAGTAAAGTCAAATAAAATACTTTTTAAAAATGGAAAAAAATAAAAAATAATAATAAAGCGCGCTTAGGGAAGACGAAAGAGAGGAAGGGAAAAATCCGGCGGTTTTGAAATTGAAAAAAAAAAAAAAAAGCGACTCGT
>CAIGRK010082897.1:0-10263 GCA_903798315.1 Fraxinus greggii
CTTGTTCCTTCATTGTGATGCTGCTCATTTACTGTGGAACGATATTTTGGCGTCGCAACACATGGATTGAGTGTTGTCGAGACGTATGGAAGACGTGTTAAAGGCATAGAGGAGAAAGTTTCGAGATAATGATAGCAAACTTGTATGGAACCTTATTCAGGGTTGCATCGTATGGTGTGTGTGGAGAGAAAGAAATAGCCGCTTTTTTGAAGATCTAACACAGACAACAAAGCAGATTAGGGAATTATTTTATTTGACTTTGTATATTTTGTTTAATGTTGCGGCTACTAGGCATATAGATGGGCTACCCAATTTCATAATGTTACTTTTGATTTAATAAAATACTTGATTACCTTTCAAAAAAAAAATTCTGTCATAATCAGGCTGCTCTACATATTGCGTCTGATCCAGTGTTTCATGCGAGGTCCAAACACATTGAATTAGACTGTCACTTTGTTCGAGATAAGATAATTAGTGATATATGTACACTATTTGTGAAGATCGAAGACCAACTTGTTGATGTGTTTACGAAATCGCTGAACACTAATCGGTTGAGCTTTCTGTTCCAAGCTGGGCTACATGATATATATGCTCCAACTTGAGGGTGAGTGTCAATGAAGTAAATCAATGAGGAATCCCGCATATTAGGCAATCAAAACTTGAGTTTCCATATTGTAATAAGTTTCCATAACTGTACTCTTGACTTTAGTCTATATAGTGAAAGTAGAAGAGACGAAGATAATTAACTCCTCTCTCCAATGTTTATACTAAACCTTGCAACATAATCAAGTGGTTCAACATGGTATCATAGCAAGAAAAAGTTTTGGGTTTAAGTCTCACTGACACCCATATAAATGAATTGTGAATTTTGCACCTGCTAGGCTTTAAATGGGGGAAAAAAAAGAAAAAAAAGGGAGTTGAGAATAGGAAGAGAAAGTTGAATTTCATTTCTTCACGATGATGTATATACAAAAGATAAGAAATATAATTCCTATCTTTGTCCCCTCCTATCTTAAAGCTTCTATGTTGGTCCATACAAGTCATTGTATACTCCCTAATTCTCCCCCTCAAGTTGGTCTATAGATATCACACATGCCCAACTTGGATAGTGATATATAGATCAGACCACTAGCAACTACATGTGGCACTATTTCAGCCAGTTAATCTGCACTCGTAATGTATGGAACCTCAGTATTTCCAAAGATGATGTTATCCTTGACGTAGTTCTTGTCGAGCTCAACGTGCATTGTTCAATGATGTTGTACCGTGTTATTTTCTATCTCAATAGCTGTTGTGTTATTACAGAAAAGCAACATGAATTTCTTTGGACCAAACCCAAGCTCACCAAGAATAATTTTCAGCCATGTAAGTTCAGTGTTACTTGATAAAGAGCGCGATATTCAACGTCGGCACTAAATTGAAATACCACAATTTGTTTCTTTCTCCTCCAAGTTACCAAATTGCCTCCAACAAATGATACATATCCCGATGTAGACTTCCTATCCAATCTCGCTCCAGTAAAGTCAGAATCTATATAGATTACAGTATCTAGATACCTATGTTTAGAAGTGCCTGGAGAGGATTTTAAATACGCCAAGATACAATTTACTGTCGCATGTGCGATCACTGGGATTATGCATAACTTGCTTCACAACAATTACTGCATATGACAAGTCAGGTCTCATATGAGTCGGATAGATCAACTTCCCTACTAATCTTTGATATCTTTCTTTCTAAAACATTTTCTTCAAGGTAAGATATCTACTTTTATTGTCAATGTAGACAACATTAGAGAGATCAGAGATGATTAAATGGAGATTAAAGCAATAACAAACTAAGCCTTGTTCACAATGGATACTTAGTAAAGAAGGTGGAGATTAAAAACTTTAAGTACCCTATCTATCATGATTGCATGAAGCATGTTGAGATTATTCGACGGTTCATCAAAGAAAAACTTGAAACAGGACAAATGTGCATGCCCTTTGTGTCTTCTTTTAACCACTTGGCCAATGTACTTACCAAGGGTTTTCCTAGTTCAACACTTCATCAAATCTTGGACAAGTTTTAAGAGCAAAATATTTCGCATTTGCCTTAGGGGAAATATCAGAGGATCTAAGAATTATTATAGCAAATTAATTATCTCACTCTTTATATAAACAGTAATGTACTATGTCAAATATACTAGATGCCCACTTAGCCGTTTTTGTACAATTCCTAGAAATCAGATAATTAGACTAGGGTTATTCCTTTATTATTTGTCGTAGTATTGTCATTCTTGTACTCTAAAAGCCATAGAAAGATTCATGATATTGATAGATCTTCTCGCTGCATTCATTAACAAAGCATTCGTTAACAATAATGGAAAAGGTAAAATATTTCAATTGACCTAGTAGTGAAAAAGTGTAACTTCAAGAAACAATTTAGATATTCCTCCACAATATAGACCAGTGTGTAAATAGGAAACATCTTAACTTAAAAGGGAAAGAAAATATCCAACAAAAATAAGGGAGAAGTTGTAATCTCTAAATGTTTGAAACAGAGGATGAAAAATGCCATCTTTGTAACTTAACAGAAGCCAAACACGAATTACAATTACTTTGACAACAACAAATATCTTAACTTGAAGGAACTAATTCTACTTATTTGCTTCTATTTGCAGAGGACATATATTCTATAACGTCACTTGGCGAGATTTCTCTAATCCTTCTCTGAAGTAAGTTACTTGGATCATCTTATTCCACCCTGCTCAATAAAGGATCATCTCCAAGGCTAAAAGGTCAAAGAGAGGCCCATATATTATATCCTAAAAAACTTATGATTTGATTTTGTGAAGTCAATGAACTATTCAGGGTCATCTTAATAGTACAAAAATTAGGAACAGCTAAATACTTTATTTGTATTGTGCAAACTTATTAGCATGCAACCACTTTGGGGGCTTCGAGTTAAAATTCAAACTATCCTTGCAATTCTCCTAAATATAAGGAAAAACAACTAACCACTTTATTTAGTATCGTGCAATATATTTTGCAGAATAATAAAGCTTCTTACAAAATTGAATTAAAAGATATTAAAGGACTTAAAAGTGATGACTTTTTTTAGTCCAACACAGTTTGAATAGGTAAACTATTAGTACTAAAAAGAAGTTCCAATTAATCATCCCATCAATACTGAGGTAAAATCATATCAGTCACTGTCCACGTTTAATAGTGCATACGAAAGCCATATGGAGCAAAGTATCAGAAAAGACCAAAAATTGCTAAAAAATTATTCAATTAGAAATAACAGACCAACTGTAGTAGGAAATATTATTCACACTCTTAGTTAATTAACCAAGAACTGACAAGCTGCAAGCAAAAGGAAAAGGAAAAAGTTTCAGTTAAGGGAAAACTGCAGAGCTTACTTTGCTAATAGACTTGATGATAGTTCGAGTGCCAGAAGGGTAGCTAAGGCACCACCCAAACTATGACCAGTCACGTAAATATGCCATTTGGGAAGAAGCTCCAGCAAATCATCTCTGGTACAAAACACATTTACATTTTAGTAAAGGGAAAAAACATAATATCAGCAGCAATTATGTTCACTTGGAAAAACATGGAAGCTATGGTTATAACTCCACATAGTTGCTTCCCTTTGCCAACGTAATTAAGGAGAAATAGTGCTCTGTCATGATGATGTTTACTTGGGAAAAAAATTCAGACTACATTTAGAATGCATTATACTCTCTTTGTAACGTCCCAAAATTTTACAGAATAGAATTATTTGGTCTAGATACTTTTTTATATAAGTATGTTTTATATTCTTATTATTTTTAGGTCAAATAATTAGATTTTGATAGAACAAGTTAAAATTATATCAATATTGGACTTGTTATAGCTTGTGATTAATTAGAAGTGTTCAATACGAGAAAAGTTATTTTGAACATCAAGTTAAGTCCGATTAAAAGAATAATAGGTTAGTAGAGTGGTGGGAACTTGCAATATTAATTAAGTAAAATTCTTTTCCTCTTTTAATTCCCACTACACATGATTTTATTTGATCGAAACCAATAGTGTAATACAATTCAAATGTCACTTTTTGAAACCAAGTCCATGTTGGCCACGTGTCCTATTTTCAATGGGATGATTGTACCAAGAAACCAATAGTAGAATATACTACTAATTCTACCATTTGAACTCATTCTTATCCAATTTGTATTGATAGTAGTACTCGGCTTTTGTATTATTATTGCACTCATACTCAATTTGTAAATATTTATTTTCACTATAAATACCCTGTGAAGTCTCGAGAAATTTTCAACACATAATATTTATTCATATACATGGTCAGAGAGAGTCATGGCAGAGAGAGAGAGGAAAAAGGGTTTTCACGTGCATTATTTTACAACCTTTCAATAAATAAGATAAGATATTTTGTTCAAATGATTTGTTTCTGTATACTTTTATATTTAGTAATTTATCCATGAATTGTCAGTAGTTCTTCAGGTTCGACATAACGAAATGTGAACTCTATTGGATTCTTTATAACGAAATGTGAAATCCCTCGGGAATTCAAAATACTACTGATGGGTGTGTCACTTGGTTATCGATATTCTCCATAAAAAAATGTGGTATGAAGTGTCTCTTTTATTGTTATAAAATTGTCTATGGAAAATGCACATATCTTATTGGGACGGTGATGGGTGGGGATTAAAATTAGATTTTTAGTAAATTGTGATAAAAGTTTTTAAAATGTGTGGTTGAAAAGATATGAGACCCATGAAAGATGTGGTTAATATTGATTGTTTAACTTTGACTTAAATTAAAATCAGATTTTAATCCGGCCAAATCAGGTCTGGGTATTTTTAAATACTCACTTCTACAATAACTTTACAGGTTAGTTCAGGTCGATTGGAAATGTCACAGGATGGTGATGCGAACTGCCAGAGAATTCAAATAAATAAAGAACATTAAATTTTCTTCTATCTTCAATTTATTAGTTAGTTTTATTTGTTCAAAAACATGTTATTTAATTAGTGATTATGTTATTTGCTTAAAGATACAATTTTCATATTTAGTTTAAATTTATGGATATTCCAGTTTTTTTATTAAAGAATATTATTTTATCGTTCCGCATTTAATACAAAGAAAGGTGAATTTTTGGTGTGGAAAATAATGAGAACACGATTTCTATGTGAAATTGTACAATCTTTATTCATGTCTACATGAGTTTATATACAACCGTGAATCGAGGTCTAAAAGGAAAACAATCTCCTAAATAAGGAAAAATAAATTACCCTACTTAACTATGGAAAAATTAAATATGGTACATAAATCAATCCCTAATCAAATCAATTCATCCAGGTTTCTACACTCCCCCTCAAGTTGGATGGTAAATGTTGACCATATCCAACTTGCGAATGAAGTTATCAAAACTCTGTTGAGGTAGTCCTTCGTTGAAGACGTCTGCTATTTGTTCCTTTGTGGGGATATATGTCATACAAGTCACTCCTTCTTCAACCTTTTCTTTGATAAAGTGTATATCCACTTCTAAATGTTTAGTACGATCATGTTGTACTNTTAAATATGGTACATAAATCAATCCCTAATCAAATCAATTCATCCAGGTTTCTACACTCCCCCTCAAGTTGGATGGTAAATGTTGACCATATCCAACTTGCGAATGAAGTTATCAAAACTCTGTTGAGGTAGTCCTTCGTTGAAGACGTCTGCTATTTGTTCCTTTGTGGGGATATATGTCATACAAGTCACTCCTTCTTCAACCTTTTCTTTGATAAAGTGTATATCCACTTCTAAATGTTTAGTACGATCATGTTGTACTGGATTCAAAGAGATGTTGATTACTACTTTATTGTCACAATATAATTTTATTGGGAGCTTTACAACAACTTGCAATTCTTCTAGAAGTTTCTTTAACCATAGTCCTTCACATATCCCTTGTGCCACTGCTCTAAACTCGGCTTCTACACTGCTTCTTGTCACTACATTTTGTTTCTTACTTCTCCAAGTTACCAAGTTACCCCATACATAGGTACAGTAGCCAGTAGTTGATCTCCTATCTTCTATAGAACCAGCCCAATCTGCATCTATGAAAACTTCTATTTCCTTCCTTTCAATTTTCTTGAAGAACAGTCCCCTTCCTGAAGATCCTTTTAGATACCTAAGAATCTTATATACTGCTTCCAAATCAGTTTCCTTGGGTGAATGCATGTGTTGACTTACCACACTTACTGCGAATGCAATATCTGGTCTTGTATGAGATAGGTAGATCAACCTTCCGACTAGTCGTTGATGTCTGTCTTTCTCATCTGGTTTCCCTAAATTTTCTGTCTTTCTTCTTGTCTCCATTGGTGTGTTACATGGTTTACATCCAAGCATGCCTGTTTCTGATAGGAGATCATGAATGTATTTCCGTTGTGAAACATTGATACCTTTTCTTGACCTTGCAACTTCCATTCCTAAGAAATATCTCATTTGTCCTAGGTCTTTTACCTCGAACTCTGTTGCCAAGTGTTCTTCAGTCTTTCCATCTCGATTGTGTTGTCCGCAGTTAGGATTATATCGTCGAAATATACAATTAAAATTGTTTTTCTTCCACTTTTTGATTGTTGGAAGAACATAGTGTGATCTGACTGTCCTTGCTGATAACCCTATTTTTTTAACATCTTGGCAAATCGATCAAACCATGCCCTTGGAGACTGTTTCAGGCCATATAGAGATTTTCTTAGTTTACAAACTCGATTTCCTTCTTGTAAGTAGAAGCCTGGTGGTAGTGTCATGAATACTTCTTCCAATTCCCCATTTAAAAATACATTTTTGATGTCGAGTTGTTGAAGGGGCCAATCTAAATTGGCAGCTAAGGACAGGACACGTATCGTATTTAGTTTGGCCACCAGTGCAAAGGTTTCTGTATAGTCTATGTCATAGGTTTGTGTGTATCATTTTGCCACAAGACAAGCTTTGTATCTTTCTATTGTCCCATCCGCCTTATATTTCACATTGAACACCCATTTGCATCCTATAGGTTTTTTTCCTTTTGGTAGATCTATCACATCCCAAGTTTCATTCTTCTGTAGGGCTTGCATTTCTTCCATTACTGCATTTCTCCAGTTTGGTACTTCCAAGGCTTCCTGAATATTTCTTGGAATGGTTGTGCTGTCAAGGTTAGATGTAAACATACGAAATTTTGTAGATAAGGCATTATATGATATGAACTTTGAGATTGGGTGAAGAGTACATGACCGAGTTGGTTTCCTGAGTGCAATGGGTAAATTGATATCAGGAGACTCGGACTCATGATGGTGTGGAGCTATCATCGGTTCCAATTCTTTTGGTGCTTCAAGTATGAGGTTCTCCTTTGATTTTGGCTTCCTTAAGTAAAGTAGTATCTCTTTGTCTCTTTGTTTTCCTATATCTCCCCCTGAATTCAAGTTATGTTCTACATGTGGCATGATGGAGTCAGAGTGTGTATTTGAGGTATGTTCAGGAAGAGCAAGATCTAAATCTAGGAACCGATCTTCACTCAAATTCTCTCCCTAAAGAGAGGGCCGTTGAAAATAAGGTGTTTTTTCAAAGAATGTGACATCGAGACTTACAAATGTCCTATTTGTGGAGGGATCATACCATTTGTAGCCCTTTTGAGTGGCTGAGTATCCATTGAATACACATTTAACTGCACGAGGGTCTAGTTTGTTTCGATTGTGAGGATGAACATGAACAAATGCGGTACAACCGAACACCTTAAGAAGTAGATTAGAGTATACACGTGAAGTAGGAAAGCAGGTATGGAATTTTTGGAGGGGTGATGTAAAGTCCAATATGCGGCTAGGCATTCTATTGATAAGATAGGTAGATGTTAGAATAGCGTCTCCTCAGTATTGTTTTGGCATATTTGTAGTGAACATTAAGGCACGGGCAACTTCTAGGAGATGTCTATTTTTGCGTTCGGCAATTCCATTTTGTTGAGAAGTGTCGACACATGAACTTTGATGGACTATCCCATGTTTTTGTAGGTAGTCACGTAAGATAGAGTTGAAGTATTCGGTGCCATTGTCTGTGCGAAGAATTTGAATTTGAGTTTGGAATTGTGTTTGAATCATTGAATGAAAGTTGATGAATAAGGAGCGAACATCAGTTTTTTCTTTCAACATATAAACCCAACAGACCCGAGTATGATCATCGATAAATGTAACGAACCATTTAGTGTGAGTGCGATTTGGGGTTCGTGAGAGTCCCCATAAGTCACTCTGAATTATAGTGAAAGGTTTAGATGGTTTGTACATGGATTTCGAAAAAGTACTACGTTGGTGTTTTGCTAGTTCACAAATCTCACATTGAGAATCAAACGAAGTTTTATTTGAAAAAATAGATGGAACTACATGTTTTAAATATTGCATATTGGGATGACCTATACGGTAATGCCACAGTAAAATCTCACTATCCTTAGAGACATGCAGAATCACAAATTGCAAATTGACTAGGCTTACTCAAATCTGCCTCTTCAAAGTAGTAAAGGCCCTCATACTCTTTAGCACTGCCAATCATCTTCCCCGATGATAGGTCCTGAAAAATACGGTGAGATGGAAAAAATTTAGTTGAGCACTTTGAAGTTTTTGTTAACTGACTAATGGATAACTGATTACAAGATAAATTTGGAACATGAAGTACTGGGTTTAGTGTTATAGAATCAGATATTTGGATACTCCCTTTGCCTTCAACAGTTGAGAGTGACCCATCTGCAATTTTGACCTTAATATTTTCGGCACAAGTCGTATATGAGGAGAAAAGGTGGTAAGAGTCCGTCATGTGGTCGGACGCACCTGAATGAATAATCCAAGAAACGTTGTATTGTGAAAAGGTAGTCAAGGTTCTCAAGTGACGGGTCGTGTTTGGAAGGTTGACTCGAAGTCTGAAGACTGGAGAAAATTTGATAAAGTTGTTCCAATTGTTCAGGATTAAATGCATGCCCTCCAGACGAATTATTTTCTTTGGGATTTTCAGTAGGACTAATAGATGCTTGATAGCCTCGATTTTTTGTATTTTGCCTTGGTTTCTAGTCAGTGGGCTTCCCGTGTAGATCCCAACACGTATCCTACTTGTGTCCTGGTTTACAGCAATATTCACACCATGGCCGTCCCCTAAGTTGTTTTGGTCCATTTGGAATTAGTCCATTCATCCCAGGCCCAATATTATGTCCAATGGTCCCTAGTACGCCTCCAGGTTCACCTGGCCCATTATAAGATTTTTCAGCCCATGGATTCTTCATATTAAAATTAGACCCATTCGGCCCATTTACTGCAGTCGGCCCATTGTTAGATCTTCTAGCCTTTTTAAGCCCACCAGGTCCATTCCGCCTTGACAGCATCGCCAATTCCACTGTGCCGCCATCTTCGCCGGTCTTCATCATGTTTTCCGACGATATTCTTCCCTTCGCACTTCTGAATAAACTTCTCGTGTAGTTGGTAATGGTCGCCGGCTCAAGATTCGTCCCCTGACATCATCCAAGTCGAGATTGAGCTCAGCCAGAAATTCAAAAACCCGTTCATTCTCAACTCTTTTCTTGTAACGTACACTGTTGCCCGGGCATTCCCATTCCTCCTCGAGGCTGAGATCAAGTTCCTGCCACAGATTTGTCATCTCCAAATAATAATTTGTCACTTCTCTTTCCCCTTGTTTGGTTTGCCACAGGCGAGCCTTTAACTCGAAGATTAGTGAGGCATTTTCTCCATCTGAGTATGTGTCTCTTACAGCATCCCAGACTTCTTTCGCCGTAGGCAAGAATAGGTAAAACATACCTATTGTCTGAGTCATGGAATTAACAAGCCAGGCGGTTATCAAGGAGTTTTCTGATTTCCATTTTTGAAGAAGCGTCGTCTTTGTTGGTTTTTTAATGTCACCGGTGAGGTAACCCATTTTTCCTTTTCCTTCGACTATCAATTTGATGGATTGGGCCCATTCTCGAAAGTTCTTTCCGTTCAACTTTTCGACAGTAAGTTGAAAGGAGGTATTTTCGATGTTATTGGAGCCCATGGATGAGATGATTTCTGTCTCACCTTGAAGTGATTCTGATGTTGTTGACTCTTTGCTGCGTTCCACGTTTTCTGCCATTGACGGTTAATTGCTAGGGTGGCTAGGTTAGGATAGGACCTTGCTCTGAAACCATGTGGAAAATAATGAGAACACACGATTTCTATGTGAAATTGTACAATCTTTATTCATGTCTACATGAGTTTATATACAACCTTGAATCGAGGTCTAAAAGGAAAAC
>CAIGRK010082918.1:0-15346 GCA_903798315.1 Fraxinus greggii
CTCGAAGGATCTAATGATGTCCGCATCAAGAAGCAATGGGAAATCTAATTAGTGTAGGACATGTTCTATCACTTGATTATTTTATAGTTTCAAATAGTATTACGGAAAAAAAAAATACTTGAAGAGGGTGTGATTCATAGCATTTGAGCAAGTTGCGCTAAATGAAGAAGTGCTACAAACATTCTATGTAATGTGGAGAAACCTACCAAGTTAAAAAAATGTAATTTCTAAAATATAGTTTTTAAACCAACTTATGGTTTTGAATGTTGGTTTGTTAAAGGAGAAAATCTTTATAAAAGAAATCTAGATGATAAATGATGATGTTAAGAGATATTCTGGGGTACACTAGAATGGATAAATCAAAAAATTAATTTACACCAGCAATTGGAGGTTACAATAGCTGTGAAAGTTAGCATAATTAGAACTTAGACATATGAGGCATATGTTACAGAGCCCTAAAGAAGCTTTAATTCACAACAATGATCTTAGTAAAACAACTCACAAGATCGAGAGATGGAACACAATTAATATGGGTTAGTAATCAAATGATCTCGTTTTATTGGATCTTTTAGTAATGTCACTGGCAAGTGGTGAGAAAGGATTTAGTTAGACAACACCAGGTTTGTTAGAGAAAAAATTGGGGGCCAAATTCAAAATTGGAAAGGAAAACTTCGGTATGGAGCTGGTGATCTGGGTTGTTTCCCTCTCGACTTAATTTTTTATTTAAGTTTGCTGATTTGATTGCCTGAGCTTCCAATTGTATGTCTTTATGATGGTTGAGGCTCTGGTTTCCAATTTTAAAACTTAAAGAGAGCAAATGATATAACCAAATAAATGTTTGTAGAAAATTGAGAAGTATCCAAGTTGATGTGAATTATAAGTGTAAAAAAGAATTAAAAGGGGGCAAAAGTGAAGAAAATGTGCTCATTATAAAAAGTTAAAACTGAAAAAATTCCCTTGAGTTCTTAGGACGTCTATAAATTAGCTAAAATTGATGCAAGCAATAAGTGTAACCAAGTATAAGGAGCATAAGTGAAGAAAATATGCACTTTTTTTGTTTAGGACTTCACTGGAATTATCAATGAATGGCAGGACCTTGTTGTCCAAGAACTCCTTTATAGAACCTTGTAGTCCATTGGATTGTTAAATAGGAACTACATATGTTTTACTTTTACAAGTTATTGCTTAGCTTAATCTATATATATTTAGTTGCATTACTCCACATCTTCATTTGCATTCGTTATCCAGCTTAAGTTCCAGAGCTAATTGCAAATCTAGTTACTAGAGGATTGTGGTTTTAATCATAAATATTATCTAATTAATCTGGCCTCATCGCTTGAAAAAGTAGATCACTGTTAGGTTGACTTCCTTTTGTCAATTGTTTCTGAAGTTATTTCTTTCAGGCTAAAACTTTTGGTATCTAAGTACTAATTCCTCCTTTGTAATCTGTGAACATATTGACTTCAAATCTTTATTTTATATTTTTAAACACCCCCTCCAGGAGGAAATCTTTGGGAGTTCTCTGTAAGAAATTGAAGTTTCCTCCAGTTGTTTGTTTTGGGATCTACTAATTTTGAATAGCTTCTTTCTGGGCTAACATTTTTCTGAGTCAATCTAAGTCTTCATATGGCTAAATATCACGAGTTCTCTTGAGCACCAAATTCGTTTTGCCCCAAACCAAAAGTATCTTTTCTACTACCCACGCGTTACAAGGAACAATCATGAGAGAATGGTCACTGTTAAAGACGTTCTAGACTTCCAGTCATACTAAGCCTGCCAGAGCAACCGATCGAAGACAGAAGCACAAGCACAGATTAGATCATCTAGCTCTTGCAGTGTGTGATCAGTCTCATCTTAATTCTCTGGCATTTTAGGCTACCGCAATGCATTTTATCATAAGTTTGAGAATTTTGAATTGAAAATAAACCATGGGAAATCTCATCTTAATTCCGGGGCTTTTTAGGCTACTGCGATTCATTTTATTATGACTCTGAGAATTTTGAATAGAAAATAAACCATATGAAACACTGTTGTAAAATTTAGTGGTATTTGTGATACTTAAATTGTGTTAATTTCCTCAAGTTTTGTATCTCGTTTTGAGGGAAGGACAGTGAAAAGAAGTTGAACAAAATTAACAAATATACATATCTGACTAAATTTTTGAAAACAATGCATTATACTTTACTACTATGGTACATAACTTAATTGAGCTTTCTATAAATATATAGGTTGGAGATGACTGTCGACAAGATGTTCTTGCTTTACAAGTTATATCTCTTTTGAAGGACATATTTGAAGCCGTTCAGCTTAATCTGTATTTGTTTCCTTATGGAGTTCTTCCAACTGGCCAAGAGAGAGGAATTATTGAGGTAAATAGATGTTGCAGTTCACTGTGCGTGCATGTTTTTGGATGTATTTACATATTTACAAGTTTTTATAATCAGATATTTGTCTTTGCAAAGAGATACCTTATGACGTTGTATGTAGTGGATACAGATCATTATATGCAGAGAAACATTTTTCTGGTTATCTTTCTTCTGACTATTCCTCCCATACCACCTATTTATACATTCAGATGCCATTTGCAGAAGTTTGGAGAGCTGATTGTTGTCGTCATCTTTTTTCACATTTCTAGTTTTTCCTTGTAGGATATTTCCTTTTGATGCCCGACAATTAAATATGTTCTCATGCCTATAAACTATGAAGCTATTTAGAAATTACCATGGAGTCTTGTGCCATCTTGCTGTTTTAAGTGTTTATTGTTGTGGAGAACTAGGGCTTAAAATATGTAGAGGAGTTGATGGAGCTTACATAGAGCGTGTTGATGCCATTGCTTGAAATTACTTGAGAAATTTGTCTGCTCCTAGGCTTACCTGGCTTTAGTTGATGAATTCATGCATGGTACTAAAATATGCAAGTGTAAAAATATGCATGGTACTAAAATATGTATACATGTACAACAGAAGTAGGAAGGATTATTTTTGGGTTTATTTTTGGACGGGGTGTTTTTTTGGTTCATACAGACTAGGATTAACATAAGTACCTCCTTGGAGATCTTTTGTGCTTTGCTGCACAACATATCGTATTGATGTAGAATTTTCAACATGCAAAGAGGTTTAAAGATTAGTTCTTTCGATTGAATACTGATGGAAGTTTCTTATAGTATATAATGTTATGATGCAGAGAGCCAAATACAGCCACCCTATTTCCAATTTTTCTTCTCAAACAAAGAACTGAAAATTGAAATATGTTGTTTTCTTTTAACTTTCAAATTATATAATTTTGAAACTCGAGCTTTGATAGTTGAGATGGAATTGGATTAGTGGTGGTCGTCATGGCATCTTTTGGATTTCGTCTATAATGTATATGAGTTTCCCCCATTTTAGTCATTTTTGTTGGAGAAATGAATGTGCCTTAAGATGCTAGTGTGATTGAAAAGGACGGATGGGTTGGTTGTTCAAATGGTGGAACATTTTCAAGCAGTCTGATATAATCAATTGGGTCTGGAAGTAAGTTGCATATACATTTTCATGTACAATACTCGGAAGAACATCAAAGACCATTGGATTCTTAGCCCCTGTTTGATGCCCATTAAAAAGAGTTTTTTGGAGAATGAATGGTGGGAAAGTTTTGGGTTTACGTGCAAAATATTTTATTGTGAAAATGTGTGGTTGAAAATAAGTTTAGGAAAAAAGTGTTTTTGGAGAATCGTAGACAAATGGGGGCTTAACGAAGATCACCACAGCATAATTGTACTCTTATCCCTATTCTTCATGTTGTCTGCCAAAACAAATAAAAAAACACAAACAAACAAAATCTAGATACTGCAAGAGAAGGAACATGGTATAAGGATTCATGAACTCTTTGCTTCATGTACTTCTTATCTTGTGCGTTAACATACAGAATCTTAACTTCATACTCCTTTCACCAAAGGGATGTGCAACTTCAGGGAACACTAATATCAATTTCTGTAACCTGAAATAAGTTTTTATCTCCATGGGCTTTATTGAACTTCTTTAGTTGGAGTTTGAGGAATGTTATTCAAGCTAATGTTATGAGATCATCTTGATAGGATTTTCATTTCTATAGTACACGGTTCATCAACTTCAGCCTTCACATCATTTTAGCCTTTTGGTTCTGAAGTTCATATATATGTCATATTATTCTTATGGTTCTCTAGGTCCAGTCTACAGTAAAACAGTCATTTGACTCCACATTATATATCCTTTTGGTTCTGCAGGTCGTGCCCAATACACGTAGCAGAAGTCAGATGGGTGAAACCACTGACGGTGGTTTATATGAGATTTTTCAACAAGACTTTGGGCCTGTTGGTTCTCCCAGCTTTGAAGCTGCCCGTGAGAACTTCCTCATTAGCAGTGCTGGTTATGCGGTTGCCAGCCTATTGCTTCAACCGAAGGATAGACATAATGGGAATCTATTGTTTGACAAGTAAGCATCTTGTTTGTGCATTAGCTTATAGATCGATAAGTCGGACCAATTTTGATATGTTTGAAATATTCAAATCCACAGTTTGTTTGGTTCATTTGGGAGCCGGGCTTAGTCCTATTCAGCCTGATAACATGCATGATTTTCATAGGCTTGTGTCATTTTGAGGGATGTGAACAGAATGCTGCATTATCTCGAGATGATGAGCGTTTAATTTTTTAATGAACAAGAAAATGGTCTGAGAATAGAAGAAATTAGGGCAAAGAAGATATCAATTTATTCAAATAATCTGGGGTTGAATATTACAATGAACAAGCCCTCCATTTTTAGATCAACTAATCTAAAATTAAAGGAACTTGTAATATACTAATACATTATCGAAATACTTGAACTAATCTAAATAGATATATTTTAAATCATACTCTACTTTAAAATCATATTCTAATTCTAACCCTATCCTTCTCTATCTCCATACTTTCTCCCCGGTTGAGAGAACTCAATTTCGGCGAGGTAGACTGGAACTTCGTACTCTAAGGTGGTCGATATTTTATCTTGGCCAAGGGTAATTATTAAACCTTTGAGAACAACATATATCTGAATTCAGGCCATGGGGGCTGATCTTTCTTAAAAACTAAATATCGAAACCGTAAAAGTGACCACAACTGAATTTGCAAATCATCCCCGAGAATATGATCTGACGAGGGGGACAGTCTTTTGTGATCAAATATCGACAAGAAATTCCAAAAAGCACAAATTTATGCAACTCTTTTTCAAAAACTTCAAATGGTTGCCCATATTGAGGAGCACAAGGGATTAGATGTGTAGACTGACCTGTAGAAATAAATGATTGCAATATTGAAAATTCGAATAGGCCACGATAAGGAAATAATTTTTCTATATTGAAAAGCTCGAATAGGCCACAATAAGGAAATATTTGTTCTATATTGAAAATATAAATTGCATTCAAGTGTGATATAGATTATCTTTATGTGGGTTATCAAAAACCCTCAATAAAGCTTATTAATTAGAGTCCTTGAGCTTATATATTGCACATCAAAATAAGCTAAAAATGTTTCATGATTGAAATTAAGTTCTTTTTATTTTGGCATGAAATTTAGGAACATTGGCTACAAAGGTAGGAGTTAACACTGTATGCCGGTAATTAGTAGGCAATAATCTAATATTGATTGGAAAAGTGTGCATGCACATAATTTCCTTGGAAAAATATTCGCAACTCGAGGAGTATTGAACATTTGAGGTAATGTTACATCAAAGTCAACTTTAAAAGCACACACGAGTGGGTAAACCGTTTGACTGAGGTAGCAATACTATAGGTAATTCATCAACTGTCATAGTCAATTATGTCTATGACTGGTGTTAGAGGGCATATGAGAGAGGTCTCAGAACTCTCGTCCTCCAAATCATTTGAACTATACTGTCGACTTCTTCAACACTCGCCCCACCCTTCACTACCGACCATCCTTGTAGCGGTGGCGAGCCGTAACCGCCTCACATGCAACCACGACAAACATCAAGTTCCACCGCCACCACACTCTTGTAAAAACAACAATTCTTGTTCTGTTGTAAGGTTTTTGTGTATGATTGTGGTTGTAGGGCTTGGATGGGTGATGGAAGGAGGTGGTGTATATATGGATTGGATGGAAACTATTGGTGAATTTTTGGATTTGAGAAGGTGTAGGCCTAAGGAGAACGAATTGCTTTGATATCAAATTGATGTAGGAGTGTATAATTTGTTAACGAATAAGAAAAGAAGGGGGTCGAAGAAGAGAAGAAATTAGGGCGAAGAAGATATCTATTTATTCGTATAATCAATAGTTGAATATTACAATGAATAACCCTCTATTTATGGAGCAACTAATCTAAAATTAATATAACTTCTAGTAAACTAAAACATTATCGAAATACTTGAACTGATTTAATCAAATCTTACATTATGTTTGAGCCCCATTATTTCTCTTTTTTTCCCATTCATTTTTCTGCGGTACTCATTTTCAACCATACATTCTCCAAATAAAATAATATTGCACGCAAATCTAAAACTTTTCATCACTTTTCCACCACACACTCCCATCAATCACTATTCAAAAACTAATTCTTCCTAAAAAGTGGGGGCCAAACACCCACTTAACAGATACATTTTAAAATCAAACTCTACTTTAAAATCATATTCTAATTCTAAATTTTTCCTTGTCTCTACCTCTATCATATGGTTTTACTTAATATGTCCCAGAACTGCCATCAAGCTACTCTCTTGACATCCATTAGTGGTACCCACCATTACAACTCTTAACTACCCGTTCAATTGCTTTCCTGTCACCATCATCTGCTATTTATAACCGATACTGTACCTATTTGGAATAATATATATTATCCATTTCAGTAATCTGATAATGTTACACAAACCTGTCCGCTTAACTACAATTTAATTTCTGTCCAAATTTGCTCTGCTGCCGACTGGAGAAATTGCTTGGTGAATGATTACTGGATTACACATCTCGAATACATCATCGAAGGACTAATATTTTAAGTACTATTT
Organism: Fraxinus greggii; assembly: GCA_903798315.1. Taxonomy (NCBI): domain Eukaryota; kingdom Viridiplantae; phylum Streptophyta; class Magnoliopsida; order Lamiales; family Oleaceae; genus Fraxinus; species Fraxinus greggii. The sequence continues at coordinate 7,004 of CAIGRK010082918.1, forward strand.
CGTCATCCAGTATTTATTCTGATTTGAGTACTAGCCTTTTACTGGAGCATAGAAGATAGTCATCGAACCTGCAATTTATTACTTAGGCATGCTAAACATTGTGCCCGTTTGGTAGAGATTCTTTAAACTCATTTTTCTCCATACTTATTTTCAATCACACAATTCTTCCAAATTAAATAATTTGCACGTGGATTCATAAATTTCCCTACATTTTAGTAACTACACGTTCTCCAGAAAAATCACTTTTCACAAAATTTGTTCTCAAAAAATCTACATCAAATAGGCCTCCCTCTCTTGTTCAACATTATTTTTATATAAAATTTATTTGAACCATCTCATATTTGAATGCACAGAACTATGCAGAGTTTAAACACAACCATTTTTGTTTTTTTGTCAATTGCAGTGAAGGTAGGCTTGTTCATATTGATTTTGGTTTTATCCTGGAAACTTCGCCTGGTGGAAATATGCGATTCGAAAGTGCCCACTTCAAACTGAGTCACGAGATGACTCAATTACTTGATCCGTCTGGAGTGATGAAAAGCGACACTTGGTATCTATTTGTAAGGTGAGTATTAAAGGTTTTTGACCTAGCAATATACCATTTGTTATTGTTCGTGTAAGATTCAGCTTGAATAATAGTCTTTATTATATTATTGTTTTCAGTTTCCAATTGACATATTTTGTTGCACTGTTTGGAGAAAAATGGATCAACTTAATATTCATACTAATAATGATTTTATAATGCGGTTGTTTTTGTGCGAGATGTGGAGAATATTTTCCTTCTCCATTACAGTGAATCTGCATTGTACATAGCTCTTACATTCTGAGTAAAACTGTAAATCTTTGTGTTTTACTTGTTTTCTTATTGTTGTTTTTTCCTCATTTGCAGCTTGTGTGTGAAGGGTTACCTTGCTGCCCGTCGCCATATGGATGGGATCATCAATACAGTCCGATTAATGATAGACAGCGGATTGCCTTGCTTCAGCAGGGGCGATCCTATTGGAAATCTTCGCAAAAGATTTCATCCTGAAATGAGCGAGCGTGAGGCAGCTAATTTCATGATCCGCATATGCACCGATGCCTATAATAAGTGGACAACTGCGGGTTATGATTTGATTCAATATTTGCAGCAAGGCATCGAAAAATGAGAAACTGTGTTAATGGTTGGCATTGGATGTTTGTTTTGACCATGTAGCTTTTCAATTGTTTCTGTTTGTATCCCACCGGTGCAATAGTTACCCCACGCACCACCTTGATCCACCCTACCCTGCCTCCGCGAAACTGGGAAAAAAAAAAAATGAAGAAAAAAAATGGTATCTGTAGAGTTGCAGTGTTTTTGTAGTGTTAACTGAGAAATATCGAAATGTCGTATTTGTGTGTGTGATCATATCCCATCTGGTGTTTGTATAGGTTGTAACTCCCATTTATTTATCAATGAAAATTTGAAGCTATCCTGAAATGTGATCGGTTCATGTTCATTTTTATTTTTTTCCTGAAATTTTTGCAGACATCCCCCGAGGCTCTGTGATTTACACGTGCTTGATAGAACATGGAAGGCCGAGTGGACTTCTTTTGAATCCTGGGTTCTAGTTTTTTTTGTGAATACTTGTACATGATTTGAACTCTTGATTTGATTGTTTTTGTCTATCAATGCAGACACATGAAATTTGTGAGGATTTTGCTATTTGTACGCCTTGGTGTCAGGTTGACACCTCGGTGCACACCCCATCACAGTAGGGAGAGTCCACGACCAATAAAAAAACCTAGACCCCTTTATTGTGAGGGGGCTTGTACATCGGGATGTCATTCTCGGTGTACGCGTAGCAAAATCCAATTTTTGAAGCCTGAAACCGGTAGTAGTGATTTAATGAGTTGAAAATATTGATATGCTAGATTTCAGAATTTTAAGACAAGATTGTGTTGTTTGTGTGTAATTTAAGATTTTTACAAAGCATGCTTAGAATTCCGAAAGCTTGTAGATTTAATTGAATTGTATATGCTTAACTACGTTGAGTTAAACAATAATTAGGGCTCGTTTTGCGTGATTTTTGTTTTTGCTTTTACGTTTGTTTCCTATAGAACAGCTTTTGGACGAAGATACTTTAATTTTTGTTTGAAAAATAATTTTTAAAAGTACTTCCTATTCCAGAGTGCTTTTTAGGGGAAACCACAGGAATCAGCTTCCTTTAAAAGCTTAACTATCGAAAGCACATTCGTAAGATTAGTCAAATGTGTCCAAAAGAAATTTTGGATCTCAAAATCTCCTTTTAACTTTTTAAAAGTCGTGTCCAACGGGTCCTCAATATTGTTTAAAAAAACTTACTTCAAGAGTGTATCTCAAGAAGTTTAATAAGTGTATTTTCTACACTTATTCAGGGCTTTAAATTATAGCATATTAATATTTATTTGACAAAATATGGTTTAATTTGTGTTATGTTGTGTTTAACAAGTAAAACTCGATGATTGTTTGAAGAATTGGAAGGAATAACAAAACAATTGAAGAAAAATGATGAAATCCAAACCACGAGGACTAAAGTGCAACATGCCAAGTGTTGTGTTGAATTGAAAGACGGCGATTCAAGAATGCCAAGGATCAATTGGAGGTGAGGAGAGGTCAACGAGATGAAAAAATGTCGAAAGGGATCAAAATACACACTTGGTATAGTTCGGAGACCAATATGGAATTTTGTCCAAAAATGACAATACAATGTTTAAGCATAGGCCTGCAGGCCATGTGTACGCTGAAACCTTATTTGGGTTGATTAAGGCTAAATTGAATGAACTATTTGTACACTCAAATTGAACCAAGTGTACGCGTGGTTCATTCCCAAATGAAAATTTTTCTTTCTTTATTTTGTTCCGTCTTATTTTGGTATGAAATATTTTGACATTCTATGTATGACCTAATACGTTCAGAACGTCCCCAACCTCCATTAAACCCAAAAATCATATATTCTACTCATTTTGGAAGTTAAGAACGAGGTATAATGATCGAGGTAGATTACACAAGATTATTAAAGAATATTCATCTCTTTTTAAGATTCAAGTCAAGAAAGTGGATTTTTCCACTTCCTTCATTATTTTTTCTTTCCTAGTTATGTTTTTTCAATATTTCTTGTATAGTTTAATAATTAGGATGGTTGGCTAGATTTTTCAATTGTATTGAATGAATGCTTTAACCATATTTTCATTTATTTCAATTCAAGACTTAATTTAGGAATTTCGTGTTATTGTTTGATTGATTTTACATACGCATTGCACTACTTATTACTTGATCACCAATTAAGTAGTTAGTTGTTTGTTGTAATGTATGAATACTCATAATGAGTCTAGAACGCGGTAAAATCAACAAGTGTAGGTAGAATTAGGAATAATCTCTCTCACACGTGCAATCTTATCAAGAATCTAAACTAAATGCATGACTTTCATATGAATTCGGAATAGGAATATGATCGTCTCGTGTTAGTCATGTGATGATGCATCTTGGAAAAGAGCATTTAACATATTAGGTTTTTCGATTGTCAAAAATGCATGAATCTATATAATAATTATTGAGAATTGAAATAGATGGAAATAGAGGAATACATGATTCTAATGCAAGCAATCACAATAAATTTAATCATTTTTATCGCTTTCTTAGAGAAGAATTAGAATAAATAACAAACAAATCAAAACTTTTTTATGTCACCACACTTTGAATTTAATAGTAGCTATTGATTACAAATTAGATATTATTCCTCGTGAGAACAATACTGTTAACTCACAAATCTTATTATTTGTACAATAATCTCGTACGCTTGTGGGTTTCACGTGATCAAAGTCGAGCAGTTAGATGGTTTTTGGTCAATGCTTCATTCAAATGGTAAATTAAGAATAATTCTATTCATCATTCCCAGATTCATTGTCTATTGCCACCTAAACCATTTATAATCACCACTAATGATGAATAACATTACTTGCAAGTTTATGTCGACGTGGTGTGGGCTTAACTTAACAATCTTAAAGAAGGTGAAATGCTAGAATCAATTACGATTTTTACTAATACTGTCCTAGTTCATCTGTTTCGATCAATTTGTCTTTTTAAACCGAAATTTTATGAGAAAATGGAAACCCGATTAAATATTTATTGATTGTTCTAAAGTTTATTCATGGCCTAGATGAGTCTATAGTTCATTTCATGTTAAATAGCCTATAAGAGATTGAACTTAATTCTCATGTTCGTCGGGGAAAACTGAGACAGCAATACCCAATCACACGCACACCTGAAGACCAGAAAACCGTCGTCATTCCATCGTGCTCACTTGCAGAACGAAAATGATCAGAAAACGAACAGAATTGAAAACCAACTCAGGTCGTGCTAGAATGAGATCCCATTGCTTTGGTTTGTCTCCAGCCAGTTTACCACTTAGTTTGTTCGTCTGTTTGAGGGGTGGTATGTGCTACTAAATTGGTTATAAGTATCAAACTTATTCCAAAGTTCTCTCCGGAATGGCTAAGAAATATCTGACTATGGTGTTTGACAAGATAGGGTGGCTATGTAACTAGCGTCCCCATGACACAAGGTGAGCCATTTCATAGAATCTGTCTACAAATCCATATCTGAGCCCACTTCATCAATGTCTACCAAGAACAGAGTCCATGCTTAGATTTTCCCAAATAGTAGTGGGGACTGGACTTTCCAATACATTTGTTATATTCTTCCTCATGTGTGGCAAATAGAATTTATCAACCAGCCCTGGCCATGTGTGTTGCAAGACCCCAAGAATGCAAGTCTCTGGTTAGTTGAAGGGAAGTGTTTTGTTTGTATATATAATTGATTACCCTTGAAGAGAAAGCTTATGGGAAATGCAGTGCAGCTATACATTCTGGCCTAAAAAGATTATAAGACTAGCATAGAAAAGGGATAGAGATAAATATTGTTATTTTCACTGTGGTGGGACTATTATTGGGATAAATTGACGTGCATAAATTATATTTCAATAACATACATTTTACATATATAAAACTGAACAAAATTCCAATTTACAGAAATCGAATACGTAAGGTAGAAATAAATAATGCATGAATATGAATTTGGTCGAGGCAAGTGTCTAACCTTTTCTCCTTAGAATGATAATGTCCCGTACTGTTGTTAACGATTTTCCGATATTTGTGTCTCAAGATACAATGGCCACGTTCCACAATAGAAGCATACCAGATTACGTAGACCAACAAACTTGCTGATATTTTGAACTATCTTTATATGAAAATCGACACAAAATAAATGCAGAATAATTGTGAAGTGATTATACATTAATGGATAATGTAAAGATGAAAATGATGAATGAAAATCCAAACAAATGGGGTCCATATATAGTTGTTGAATAGTTGTGTCTCAAAAGACACAATCTATGGAAGATACACAACTATTGACATTAGTCTCTATATTTAAAGAGACTCATCTATTGGAAAATAATAATGTCAAAGTCATAATCTGTCATATAGAAAAACACACTTTTTCAATTAAACGGTTCTAAAATATTTTATAATATTCTACATAATTTTCCAATAGTTTCAAGTATTTAAGTGACTTAAATTTGGCTTAATTTTTCATTCACCAAATAATGATTTCAACTTAAATAATCATTTAAAAATTGATTAAAATCAATTTTCTATAGNTAATGTCAAAGTCATAATCTGTCATATAGAAAAACACACTTTTTCAATTAAACGGTTCTAAAATATTTTATAATATTCTACATAATTTTCCAATAGTTTCAAGTATTTAAGTGACTTAAATTTGGCTTAATTTTCCATTCACCAAATAATGATTTCCACTTAAATAATCATTTAAAAATTGATTAAAATCAATTTTCTATGTAAAATTCCAACAACCCCTTACACGAATGAATAATATATATTTTTTTTTTTGTGCAAATAGTCTATATAGACACTAAAGAGAGTTTAAGAGAAAATGTAATACATTGTGATAGGTGCCTTATAGGTTTGAACCTTCCGTACTGGAATATTATCGAATTAAGTTCGCTAATCAGTTAATGCGATATCTTGAATTGTCGATCATTGATATAAACCAAGATAATATCATCCTTACAATAACCTCCCTAACACTTCCAAGTTCTTACAATTGTGTTCATTTTGACCTTAAACAACTCTTCGGTTTTATAAATGATTTAGAGAATTCAAATCTTATAACAACTTCATAGAAGCGGCTCACTTCATATTTATATAGATGATCTCCTATTAAGAGTAGCTGCCATATCCCACTTGTTTGTCCAATATATATGAATCATTAAAAGTTTATCTTAATCTAAAACATTATGTAGATAGAATTTTTTCATAGCATAGGAATGTGTAGGATTTAACTCCCAAGTGCTAATTAAATCTTCATAACTGAGTTGTTTTATTAAACCAAAATCTTGGGATCTCAAGTTACAAGGTTGTGTTATCATTACAAAAATCCTTATGTAGTGGACTTTAAGCACATCCCCTTCATTATGTAATATACTTGATCTCTTGATAAACATTTTCTTAGTAGATCCGTGAGTTTACACTATTTGAGATCAGTTGCTTTATGGTATTAAATCTATGACGTATATGTATGAACTTACAATAATACGACATATTCCGTGTCTTATCAAATATAGCTAGCTATCACAATTTATTCATTTAATAGACACAGATAATCCCTAATTAAGAAATCATCTCATAAATATATGAAGCCACAAGCTTCAATCTGACTTTATCTAAAGCTATACCATATTCCAATTGACAATTTGTTTTGAGGATTTCTAACATATCACTACACTAGCCATAGTAAAACAATTTTACTAATGGATTTTTGAATCACTGATAAACCATTATCAACTCAACACAATTCAACTTATGAATATCATTCAAATATTCCAATACTCTAATTGCATATCGAATACAATAATCACATCTTATTTACTTTTGATTTACGGAACTTCGCCTTTGTGAACCATCCTCATACATCTAAAATTCGTATAAGGGTTTTCTACATTTTAATCTTCATAGAAAATTTTCTATGACTTGTAAGGTATAAAGAATGTAACTTATAGAATAAGCTAACTCCATAAATCTTGAGCTAGGCTCGAACTTAAAATTGAAAAGGAAATTTATTGATGACATTGATAACCTCTACAATTTTTGGGTTAGATTTGAACTTAGAGTTCATGAACTCCTTTTTAAAGTTCAATTCTACCATTGAGTCTATCTATCGACTAAGTAAAACAATGTCCATGTCATTGTCAATTTTGTTCATTCTACCAACAAATGATAGGGTCTACAATAATTTTTTGATTCATCGTCAGCAACCCTTTTAAATGGAACCACTTGCATCATCCTAAAGAGCCCTGTCAAGAAACCCAACAATTGGGTTTTACATCTAATTGTCACGCCACTCGTTTGCATTTTTGTGCCTCAAAGTGCATGGCCTTAAGGGGTATCAATACAATATTAACGGTTGTATGGTTTAGTTGAATGTCTATAGTTGACCACATCTGCTTGCTTCGTCCATTTAGGAGACCATATTTTCATATGATATGTGTTAGGAACAATGTTGTAACTGACATGTTAGTGAAAAATAGGGTCTTAATTGAACACTTGTAAAAAGTCAAGGATTTGGATGCAATTTTGTATAGATGAGTTAAGTTAGGGTTAGAGGTTGAAAACAAGGAAAATGCGGCATCGAAATTTCGCTAGCTACTCTCTTGACTCAAGCTCCAGTGGCAGAAACAGAGACGTTACCGCCTGCCTATCTCCTCGTTGTCGCTCGAGCAACATATTTGTGCGGTCAGACTTAATTCGCGATTTTGAAGAGTTTTACATTGCCCATAATACCTAAGCGTCCCTAACTATAAATACAGATGTTTGGGACGAATTTCAGGTGGTTTCTTCATTGTGGTTTCATTGTAAAACACATCCACATCATATTTTGAGAGATCCAAGAGCATAATTATTTGATGATTCATCCATACCATTCTTGAGATCCGACAACTAAGTTTTGGGAAATTATCAAGGTTCGTAAATCTAAAACACCTGACTTCCTTAACACTTTAAGGAAGGTACTTTCTTAGTTGGACTTCAGAAGTTTCTGGATGTTGAGAAAGATTGGACTACAAGTGCAGGAAGAAGAACATGAATAGGTGATTTCTGGATATTCACTTAGGAGAGACAATCGAAGAAGATTGGGAGTCTAGAATTTGAAGCGGATCTTCGAAGCAACAAGAGGTAGATCGGGAGATCTAGCAGGTTGGCTAGATAGTATCTATGGTAGCAGATCGTGAGTCGGAGGAACATCATATCTTGGAGATTACAGGAATT
>CAIGRK010082933.1:0-10146 GCA_903798315.1 Fraxinus greggii
TATTAATTCAATTAAATAATAGATCTTGCCATAAATATGTATCGAATATATATATTAAAAGTGTTTATATCAAAAGTTGATTGAAACTATGACATAACACTTACAGTTACTTGTTAGTCATATTTTTGGTCGATTTTTAGAAGGTTTGGTATGGACATACATGGAATCAATGACCAATTTTGTATTTATAAAAGTTTAGAAATGATAAAAGATAATAATGAAAAGGCATAGATTTAACTTCTTAATCGACGAGTTTTTTTTTTTTTTAATTGAAATAAAGGTGAGGGAGGTTGTTACACTAGCTCACAAGTTTTCTAGTGAACATCTCATCGACCTACAAGTTTTCTAAATTTGCATAGGTGTTTGATAGGTTCAAAATTCCCGATAGGTGTCGTCATTTTCATGTGTCAAACTCGCTCTTAGCAAGGGGCTTTAAGAGAATTCTATAGTTGAGGCTAGATTTTGAGGGGTGTTTGACTGAGCTTCAATGTTATAAAAGAGATTTAAAAGCGAATTTTTTGTCAATATTATCAACGTTTAAATGAAAATATAAAAGTTTGAAAAGGCAATTTTCCACTTTATTTTTATTCTTAGTCGACCATGTCGATTGATCTTAGATTTTCAATCAATTGAATTTTAATAGAATTCTTTTCACGTACGATAATAATCTGTCTCATCTAATAGCAGCAACAATTCTCTAAAAGATTTAAACAATATTTTATACAAGGCCAGAGAAATATATTTTTTATTGTATTCAAAGTAAAATTTCATTATTATTATAATTATTGGGCAAAAAAAAAGGCCCTGGAAATTATTTATTTATATGTATTTATTTGGCAGAAGTTGATGAAAAGCTCTTCATTAATTACTCTAAAAAGTCAGAATTGACAACTTGAAAAGCACGAGATTACGTGTCTCTGCTTCCTTTGTGTGCGCGGCTCTGATTCGTAGAACAGCTGCCGTATCCGCAGTTGGATTTTGCACACATTTTCCCACCTGTGATCTGTGGATTATGTGGACAGTTTTTGCTTTTCACAAGTTTTCAAATAAATAATGGAAACGTTGAAAAAAAAAAAAGAGTTAAAAAATAAATAATAAGATGTTTTGAATGAAAGATGATAAAGTAAATAAAATTATAAATTCAATGAAATATACCTTTAAAATTAAAATTTGATCATTACTTTAACAAACAAAGGATTTGCCAAACCAATACTAAGTCCCTGTTTGGTGCACATTTTGAGAGTGAGATACATTTTTACCGTTGATGTGATGGAGAATATGTGGTTGAAAAAGAAGGAAAATTTACTGATGTGATGAAAAATATTATTTTAATGAAGAATGTGTGGTTAAAAATGAGTAAAAGAATGTGAATGAGAAAAATAATGTGGCTCAAACAGGGACTAAGCGTCTGTTTGGCAAATAACTTATTTATTTGATCGGTCAATGAAGTATACGAGATTGAAAACTATTTATGTTCGAAATCTCAATTTGTAGGTATGATTTTTTTTATTCTTGTGCATCACCCTATTTTGTTATTCTCGTATGGTATATTTGTAAATGCCAACCACATATTTGATTAAATGTTAGAATGTACTTGATAACTCGATACTTGTTCACCTAATAAGCACACAAAAGTCATGATTTCAATCAAATTTGTCAAATTTGTTGTAGTTTGAAGTTGTTGTGATTAGCGAAAAAATATTTTGATAATCTCGTTCTGTTTAATCCGTAGGACGTTATAGAAAGTTGTTTTCCATTGAATCTTAAGCAGAGCAATTGCTTCTATGAGTTTTTTGAGTTCTGATACATGTCGAGTAGGAAACGTAAAAATCTTACAATCTTTTCATTCGAACCATCTTTTAAAATATTATCCTTAACGATAAGATACAAAGAATAAGATTGTTTATACTCTAAATGGTTGACAATAACATGGCTAGAATAATTGTAGATGAAATAGTTTAACTGTTGAAAAGGGGGCGTTGAGTTTGTGTAGAAGAATTATACCTACCATGTGACAATGAACTGAATCCGAATTGTTTATCAAATGCTATTGATTGGTGCGGGTGTCCTTCGATTTAATAAACTCAATATTCGTATATTTAATAATTATTTTATTGGTAATACGGATAGAGAGGTGCAGTAGGTGAGAGAGTTATGATAAGGCTGCACGATTGAATAGTTAAATGAGATATTAAATTAATTGGAGGCAATATGGCTCAGCTCATTGATTAAAGATTCGTTCCAGAACCAGCCACCCAGACCGTGACGTGATTGAACGTAAGAGAAGGTGAGTGGGTTGGAGGTGGGGTACTTGGGTTGAGAAAATAGTTTGACCCAATTTGTCATGTTTACTCCAATTTTGATTCTATGAGCCACTTATTTATTTTATATATTGAGAAAAAAATATTGTTATTGTTGTACAGTCAATTATTGTTATAGGATTTAAAACGAGAGTGTCTGTCGATTAGATAAATAGATAAATTGGAAAAAAACGTGAGAAATGGAACATTGAAAATTCTCGACGGAATGGGAGACGACCAGAGTGCCTGATCATGCCCCATTCCATAACCATGTACATGCAAATAAGTTTACGTTTATAAAATCGGCAAAAAAAAAAAAACGGCTTGAGATTTTTTATTTTTTTTTGAATTCTTTAATATATTTATTTTGTTGTCCTTCGAAATTTTTTATGATGGATCTATTTAGCATGGTTTAAAATTATGATTTTAATTTACGTTGGGAAAATCAATTTTGGCTCAAATATGTTTTTTATTCACACTTTTTGCCGGATCTACAACAATTACTTACTCATTAACAACACATTTTGTACGACTTACGATTTATAATCACTTAAAATTTAATTTAGTTCTTCTTGGAAAAAAAAAATACTGTCCTAAATTGATAGGGCTTCGAACCGGAGAAAACCCTCCTTAGCTTAATAATCAAATTATAGAAATAACTCAATAGGTAAAGGAAAACATCTTCGTGATTTTCATTGAATATCGAAATGTGACTATTCCTTTATGAAATTCAAGATAAATGTTACATATCCAAATTGTGTGTATTTCTCAAATAAGCTACATTTTTAAGTAATTAAGTAATTCAGAAAATCGCATGTAAATTTATCAATTCAGCGTGATTTGAATTACCTAAATTTATTTCAATACACGATTTTTTCAAAGATTTCCATATTTAATCATCATTACAAAAGGCGAAACTCTAGTATAATTACATTTAATGACAAAATAGAATTAAAATCCCTTCTATAATTATATCACACGTTATAACGAATCTAAACATATAATCAAGCCATAAGTAGAAAAGATCAAGGGTTAAGAATAAAGGAACAAAATGCACTGGATTCCTTCTTGTTCGAGTAGGTGCGGGTCCACGAAAGAGACCTATACACTTCCATATACTGGCATCTCAAAAAGGTTAAAGGCATTAACGTGAATATACAGTGATCGTCAAGGCATTTTCGTCCATTCGAGAAGGTTCTTGGAAATAAAGTACAGTTAGAGTTTCGCTCACTCGCTTTTTGTCATCTGGAGTGAACGTGCCCCTTGTAAGTGAACTATTTAATTGGTTGTGTTTCACTGTTTGCGTGGAGCGACTGGTTGTTGAAAAGTAGGAGGCATTGATTAAAGAAGATTGAAAACCGCTCAGCTCGACGCGTAGCCGAGCCGCTACGTAGATGCCTATCAATACAGCATTGAGACATTGACCAATTCTAACTGTAATTCTCAGCCGAGCCGCTGAATATTCAACTTCTCGTCCACTCAATAGCCCTTCGTTTTCGCTGGCGGTTGAAAACTCATGATTAGCTGCCCAACCAACAAGAAAGTTAAAAAGAACAAAAGTCCCACCGTACCTATCCACTGTAAGTCTGTAACCAATAACCGTCCAACATTTTTCTCATGGACCCCACATTTCTACTTAACTACTTGTCTACAACCAAACCAAAATATGACGTATAGATATGCTAACGATTTTTATTTCTCTTGCATTTTGTGATTGCGAGTTGGACCCTTCTTTGACGAGTTTGTCGATGAAAGTGGTTAGGGGTGGTAAAAAAAATTGTTCAATCCGATACCCGTGGAGCTCTATCCTATTCGGGATGAGGATTACCCGTCTAACCAAGTAAACGAAATCAGGATGGAGCGATGATCATTACCCAGAAGCGGATACGGGAAACACAGTCTCCGTCCTGTTACCCCTGATTTAAAATTAATTTAAAATTTATATTTTTTTTTATCAAACAAACATAATAGATTTATAATCATTTTCAAAGAGAACATAAATTGTTTTTAACAAATTAGTTAAAAAAGTAATATATTTACTAACTAGAGACATGAAAAAAATAAAAGCAAAAAAATAAAATAAATAAAAAATAAAGAGAAAAATTAAATGGGACGTATTGACTTGAACAATAGCTTTATATATTCCTTTGTCCAAGTTTTTTCGGCTCATCGTGTTAGTGCATCAATACATGGTGTCTAGTCCAAGCCGATAAAGATTTCTAACATTCTAATACGATGGCACTTTTGATGGAACTCTATACATAATAGAAGCAAGATTCACCTTTAATGGGATATGATTGAAATTATTTTACGGAACGTATTTCCCTCTCAGTAAGAATAATTACGCATATTAATTAATTTGTATCAGTTCAAAAAGGGTAAAAACCCGTCATTTAAAATGAAAATAAATTACACTAAAATTTAAAACACCCAATAAAATGCAGAAATAAAATAAAATTTCAAAAAGAGAATACCAATTAGGAAAGTACAGAAACGTTCTCTTGTCTATAGTGAAATTTTTTATCTTATTCAATTAAAAAAAACCTTACTCATGGTTCTCACAGTTGGAGAGAATCGTAAGTAAGATTCTCCTACTGCATTATAAGTAGACAATTTTATCCTACTCACGGTGGTTAGGAGAACAATTTCTCAGGAAAGTTGATCCCAATCTATACACACAAACCCAATAGTTAAAGAATAATGTTATGTAGTCTCATTAGGGTTGTAACTCTTGTTTATGTGATATTAGATGACAGACTAAATAAAAGATGAATTTAAGGCCCTGTTTGATTTGCAACAATTTTCATGGAACTTGGAAAGTCATTTCCTACTCTTGGTGTTGGGTTGTTTGATGGATACAATTTCTAAGGAAATTGTTTTCCTCTTGGCTGCTTCACGCGCCTATTTTCTTGTTTTTCAATGAATTGTTTTTCCCACCTTTTGGTGGAAAAACTGAATTCCAATTTTTTTTTCAATGGAAACAAATTTCATAACCAAATGTAAAAAAAAATTCACTTTAATGAATAATTTTCATATAAAACGAACACTAAACTTTGATAAAAAAATAATTTTTTAGGAAATTTTTTTTCGCTTTTTTTTTAACTTCTTGACAATGGAAATAAATTTTATAATCAATTGTGGAAAAAATTATCACTTTAATGGATAATTTTCACGTAAAACAAAGCCAAATGAACACAAAAAATTCTAAAATTTAAAAATTTTTCGGGTGGAAAATTATACCAATCAAACACACTTAATAAACAATTCTCTATAAAACAATTTTTAGGCAATTACTTTTCCTGTAATTCATTTTCTTTACACTCATTTTTCACATTGCAATTAAACAGACCCTAAATGATGTTTAGTTTCACTTATTATTTAATGTCGACTGAAGTTACAATTTCAGTGGGGATAAATAGTATTTCTTATTTTAAACGAGGACGCCAGCTACTTTCCTTCTGGCACCTTGTGCATTATCACGCCACGTGTCCGCAAATTCTCCATGCCACCTAGCGTAATGTTATTATGAAAAGTCAATTTTATAAAAAAAAATGATTTTTTAGGAATTTTTTTTTTTTTTTTTTTTTTTTTTTTACTTTTTAGCAATGGAAACAAATTTTATAATCAATTGTGGAAAAAATTATCACTTTAATGGACAATTTTCACGTAAAACAAAGCCGAACGAACACAAAAAGTTCTAAAATTTAAAAATTTTTCGGGTGGAAAATTATATTAATCAAACACACTTAATAAACAATTCTCTGTAAAACAATTTTTAGGCAATTACTTTTCCTATAATTCATTTTCTTTCCACCTATTTTTCACCTTACAATCAAACAGACCTTAAGTGACATTTAATTTTACTTATTATTTAATGTCGACCGCAGTTACAATTTCAGTGGGGATAAATAGTATTTCTTATTTTAAACGAGGACGCCAGCTACTTTCCTTCTGGCACCTTGTGCATATCACGCCACGTGTCCGCAAGTTCTCCATGCCACCTTGCGTAATGTTATTATGAAAAGTCAAAACTACCCAAACTGACCAACGGAAATTTGCGGCTCAATCAGGACTGTTTTGTTATTTCATACGTGTCAAATTGCATAAACTCTAATGCGTACGTCTTTTTTCAGATCTAAACTAATCATATGTGGGCTCGTTTATTGACCGTCCTTTGTAAAGAATCAACGCAGGTGCACACACCTGTCTTATGTTCATTAGAGCACGTGATTATTCCCTTATTCTTTTGTAACGCCGTCATTCTGATTTTTCCATTTACACCCTATAAAATCTGTTATTCTTTTACAACTAAATAGAAATTCCATGTAAATTAGGATTCCTTGAAGGGTAAAAGTGGAAATTCATATGAATGATCAAGACGGTGGCTTTTAGAGGCCGGCAGACGTTTGGTTGAACCAACCTAACAACCAGCACTTTCCTTCCAAGTTCACACTTCATTCCTTGCATTTACCATTAAAAATAAATTATTACTTATTACCTATTTCCTAATTCACACTACTCCTTAAAATTCCGTCTAATCGTTCGTGTCTCATATGGTCCAAACGACTTCGATATAATTATCGATAGTTTAACGGATTCCGTCAAGGGATTTGATTTCTCACGTTTTTTTCTCTTTCTTCAATCATTCCATTTTCGTCCTCAAGAGGATTGTTAAAATTTATGGTAAATATTTATTTCGCGCGTTGTTTTTCTTTCGTCAATTCAATCTCATCTTTTAAGAATAATATTTATTTTGTAACAATTTTTCTTTTTGAAAAATAAGTAATTATAATTTTATGAATATTAGGGTGCTGAGGGTGTGAGAATATAATATATAAAAACTATAAACTATCCATCCTTTCCTTTCTTTTTTCGGTTTGCCAAAGCCTAGCCTGTTTTGGATTTTCGTTTACTGTTCCTCTCTCTAAGAAAATTCTCTCTCTATACATAAGAAACTCCTCCCTGCATCCCGCCGGAAAAGCGCCGAGAAACTGCTAGTCCGCCGGCGAACAGTATTTCAGAAGAACCGAAAGGTTTCTTGAAGGGAACAGTGCCCTTTGTCTTCTGAGTTTTATGATTCGGCTGGTGGAATCGTCCGATCTCTGAGTTTGACTCGGTCCAAGGAGTTGCAGTGAGAATGTGGAAAGCCTAAGGGAATTTTCGTGGTTGTTGGAGCCCCGGATCGTGGTCTGGGGCGTTTTTATTGTTTTTAAGGCTTTTAATTGTGCGTTTTTTGCGGGAAAGAAGTTAGAGAAGACGGAGGCTACCAGCGAAGAGTTTCGGTATGAGATGGTACGCGTATACTGTAGTAATCATTATACATTTATTTTCTAATGCTGTAAATCTGGGTTTTCCCTAATGTTTTTTCAAGTGGGTAAATTGTTGATTTTTATTGTTTGGATCTTGAGCGTTCTTTGATTTTGGTTAAAATTGATGGTTATCTCGTTTCGTTAAAACAATTTTCTATTGGCGTTTTTATTCGTATATATGTTTATGTATATGTTTGTCATCTTCACAGATATATACGTGTTATTATTGCTACTGTAGAGGGGAAACATTGGATTTGAACAATTTTATTTTGGTGCCTGGAATTTTTTTTCCCTCTTGGAATGGCCATTTTTTTTTCCTTTTTCGCTACCTCCGTTTTTTTTTGGATAAACCTACATTTTTTATTCGTAATTTTTAAACAACTCTGTATTAGTTCCCATTTCATTTTATTTTTTTGAATAGGATCTTACACTGGAAAATTTTGTTTTTTGACATTTTAAAAAACTGGATTTTATACTTTCTGCACCAACTTTTGGATATTTTCTTCTAGCTTTGGGTTAATTTAGGAAAACTTTTAGGATTTCTGATGATTTAGGTTATGCATTATAGGTGCTTTTTTAATCTTATATTTTTGGTCACCCATGGCAGATTGGCTATTCAGAAATTATTGTTTTTTTGGATTGTTTCATACTTTGAGTTTTACAATTTTATTTTGGTGAAATTGAGATTTTCTGTTAATTGATGGGGGATAAGTTGGGCTTTCAAATACAACCCAGACAATTTTCTTACCAGCCTTCAGTAGATTCTCATCTCTAAACTGAAACTACATTATTGTGTATCCTAATGAAAGGAATGAAAAGGTTATGCATTTTACTTCGTCCTACAATGTTTTTCCTATAACATGGATGCCATGTTCTTGTGTGAAGGTAATCGCTTCAATGAACTTGTAGAGATTAGTGTTTTAATGTCTGCCATATAGCAAGTGGTTCAAGAAAATTAGTTCCATGCTTGGATTTGGTTTCAATTCTTCGTGTTAACTATCGGGTTTAATGAAAGGGTGACATTTCCAGTATCTAGAAATTGACAGAGAGGTCTAATTTTTTTATATTTTTAAGTTTTTGATGTTTCTATATCTTTTGAGTGACAAAGTTACCCAAATTTATTTTATGCAAGGATTTTAATTGCTGCCAATCTAGATATAGATTCGTGCGTATTTGTATTCTTCTCTTAATCATTTGTTTAGCCTTGACAAGACGTAGAAAATACTGAGTTGACTCGTTCGCATATATTATATGGTCTTCACCTTCATTTTCCTTATATTCTATGGTTTCTGGCAGGTGGAAGGAAGGGCCTGTTCATCGAGGGAAGCTAAATTGGAATTTTTGAAGCGTAAAAGGCTACAGCGGATGAAAGCAGATTCTGTAGATGATTCCACCCGTGTCAGAAACATGGTAAGTAGAAGCTGGGGAGATTCTTTAAGAACTTCCGCACCATGTGGTGTGAGGTTACATGCAAATGTAGATATTTATTCAAGATCCGTGGCTGCTTCAAATGATAAAGATGTTTTTTCAAAGCGCAAAGTTGCAAAGTTTGAGACTTCTGATCTTGACTGGACTGGCAAAATTCCTGAATGTCCAATATACTACCCGACTAAAGAGGAGTTTGAAGATCCTTTAGTTTATCTGCAAAGGATAGCTCCAGAAGCATCGAAATATGGTAAATGTCCCCTTCTAATTTTGTATGGGTTGAATAGAGTACTCTTGATNAAATGTAGATATTTATTCAAGATCCGTGGCTGCTTCAAATGATAAAGATGTTTTTTCAAAGCGCAAAGTTGCAAAGTTTGAGACTTCTGATCTTGACTGGACTGGCAAAATTCCTGAATGTCCAATATACTACCCGACTAAAGAGGAGTTTGAAGATCCTTTAGTTTATCTGCAAAAGATAGCTCCAGAAGCATCGAAATATGGTAAATGTCCCCTTCTAATTTTGTATGGGTTGAATAGAGTACTCTTGATGGAATATTTTAGTTTATGCACAGATAGCGTCACTGATCTGTTGTTAGTTTGATGGCAATTGTATCATACTTGCATTTTTAATTGCATTATGGTATTATTTTTTCCTGTTAATAAATTTAACCATGGTATATTTGTGTACTTTAGTCCCTTGTTTGACCTTTCTACTATTTTGGTACAGTAGCATTATGCATCAATTTCCCTCTATGTTGATTTCATTCTCCTTGGCACTTTGCTTGTTATTTGTTTACCTTTGACCTTTCACTTTGGGAGTTCGTGTTTATCTTAGACTGAAGACACTGTAATTGAATTTCTGCTTTTAATATTTAGGCATTTGCAAGATTGTTTCCCCTGTACTTGCTTCTGTTCCTGCTGGCATGGTTCTTATGAAGGAAAAAACTAGTTTCAAATTTACAACTCGAGTACAACCTCTTCGTTTGGCTGAATGGGATACCGATGACAAGGTCACCTTTTTCATGAGCGGAAGGTCAGTGTTTTCTTCTCTTGCTTAATATATGATGCAAAGAAATTTTCAGTTCTGGCTTGTTGAGCATGCCTTTTTT
>CAIGRK010082949.1:0-13858 GCA_903798315.1 Fraxinus greggii
AGGAATCATACTAAATATTTACCAATATCAGAGCTATTTTACAATTGATATAAACTATTATAATGGAATGGAAATTACAACTCAAACTTGAACTAATATTTACAATGTACGGCCGAAGTTGGGCAAACTACGGCTGCGATAGGGTCACAGGGTTTAAGTGAAGCTGCGATCCGTGACACTTAGTCTGGTTATTCACAGGAATTAACTCAATTAAGGTAGGACCTTTTCCAAAATTGAAAACATATTAAAAAAAATATTTATGGATCTTCATCCAAGAGAAGTCAATATTCTATCTGTCAATAAAATATTAGAAAAAAATAAAGAGTTTCTTCGCAGTTTTTTCTAAACACGCTTCAAGTCAGGAAAAATGTGAAATCGACATTCATTTCTTCCCTACTACTTCCTTTTCTTTTTTGTCATTGCATCTCAACTTTGTTAAGATTTGAGGTTCTAATTTAAAATATCAATCATATTAAGAGAAGTAGCCAAAAATCTTATATATTGATCTATATTTCATTATTTAATCTATATGAGATTTATCACTTAACATGCCCAGTTTTGAGCAAACCGATCATACTGTCGTAAGATAGTGGCTCATTTGAGTATACTAATCTTGAAATTCGCGTGCTCATTATTTTATAGTCTTAATTGGATCAAATTACTCGTTGAAATTTAATGGGCCCTAATAATATGTTAAAATTATAGGTTCCATTTTAAAATGTCAACATTGTTAGAAAAGTAGCAAAATCTCTTATCTATTGGTCTATGTTTTGGTATTTAATCGATGTAAAATTTATCTCTTAACAAACTTTAGTTAAATCTCACAATTTTGTTGAAGGTTAAATAAATGAAATATACTCAAACGGGACAAAAATCATATATTTCAAAACGTTACTTTGTCATGTTATCAAAGACTCAAGAAAACCACAAGATATCGGTTGATCTTAAATTTTGTACCTCCACCGTGGCCAACAGATCCAAGGCCTCTCCGTCCACGCAAACTTTATTCCTGCATATTTGGAGAAACTGTTAGCCACACATGGCTTCCTCTGGTGGTGGTGGAGTTGGTCGCACGCACTTCGACAGTCATTCAGTTGGGGAAATAAATGTATGAGTGTGGAAGGGATTTTGACGTGAGCCTCTAATATAAAAAGGTGATCTGCCTTGGGGAGTATATCGAGAATAATAAAAGAGTAAAGTTGTAAGTTGAGAGCATAATCTATGACACTAAGTGTGAGTTTTTATATTAGAAATGAATGATTAAGAGTCATTATATGAGGGAACATGTGGCCTCATCTCGACATCTAAGACCTATTGTCATTGCCATCAATCAATCGTGCACATTAATTGCTAATACCATTTTGTTACCTATAATACCTAGCTCGCTACTTTAGACTTGACATGTCTAGCTGGGAAGGGCGGGGACAGCAGTGGACTGTCACATCAATCACATACCATGGATTACTCAAGAAGATTTTGTGCCAAGCTCCTTTCACGGTTCCCCGCGATGCAATGAGGTCAACCTCCACACATGGCTCGGCTTGGTCACAGGTTCGGTCAAACTGCCTTCGTAGTAGTTTGAAGGCAGATTGTGGAGCTATATGCTTGCTTACCATGTAGAATTTCTGGAGCCTTATATAGTTTGGCGTAACAATAGGCCCTGAAGTCCATGTATGATTATTCATATAATACATTGTATGATTATTCATATAATACGTGGACTTTTTAGTGAGGACTTCTATTTTTGTACGTTTTTGCAAAAAAGAAAAAAAGTAAAGGTAGCGTTGCTCAAATGATTATTCATATAATGTGTGGAATTTTACGTTGAGGTTTGATATTATGTGATGGAGAAAATTTGATGTTCGTAAAATCGATAGAAGCCTGTAATAAGTTTGAATGAAGCAAATGTGAAGCTCCAGCTAAAAGGGTGAGCCTGTTGATGTAGTTAGAACCTATAGTAAGGTTGAATGAAGCAAAGGCGAGGTGAGGTTGAATGAACCTGTAGTAAGGGGGCGATCTTATTGATGTGGTTGGAGCCGATGGGATGCATGCTGTAATGATTTGAAAACATCGCTTGTTTCCAAGGCATGATAGTGGAGTAGTTTAGGAATTTTCAATACGTGTATTGTGTGTGCATTTATTACTCTGTGATAATGGTCTATTACAACTGGGAGGGGTCACTCCATCCTTGAGCGCGTGCTTAGCACGAAAAATCTGAGCAGTTGATTCAAATTTCAACAGGTGCCTTTTGGTTTTAACGTGTTGGATGGGAATACATGTGTACACCTGTGATTTCACCAAAACTTGTCTAACACCTGTGAGTCATGTAAGTTACAAACTCTTGTATTTTTCTTGTTGCTTACCTAAAAATAAACTTTCCAAAGGCTTCTTCATCGAATCTAGGTACCAAAGGAAGGGTTTTCTGACAAAGTTAATATGTCGTTCATTTGTGTCGAGGTTACCTTGCCTCTATTGATCCCTACTGAGAGGATAATAGAGGCAATGGGAGGCTCTCATAATATGTGGATGATGCAAGAGGGTTCTATATATTATAGTGTAAGGTGGGGGCCTTACTGTTGTCGACTTGCATAGAAGAGAGTGAGTGATAGACCTTTAGGGAACATTATAAGATCCCAAATACCATAGAGATGTTCATTCCAACTCTAGACGAGCGAGCCTGTTTTCCTGGGGAGGGTTATGCTGCTGTGAGCGAGGTGATTCTGAGTGTTGGGATGAAACTGTCCATATACCTATTCTTTAGGTATATACTTAGACAATATAACCTTGCCCGTACTCAGCTTGTGCCCAACACATGGAGCCAATTGACAGGGCCTTCCTTCTTTGGAAGGAGGTCGTTCTTGATGAGGATATGCTCCCTGACATTTTCTAGAGCCTTTTTCAGCCTCGAATCTCTAGTGAGGGGGAGGATTGTAAGGGGTAGTATTACATGAACCACCAGGGTCTCCATTCTCCCTTCACTTTAAGTACACTGACCTCAATAAAGTATTGGAAGTAGTCTTGGTTCTGGTGAAGGGTCATTAGCAGATAGTGGAGAATGATGCAATCCCAAAAATAACCGTGCGGACTCAGTACTACGAAGATAGTAAGTTTTTATTTGCTATATGTTTATCCCTGTATTTTGGTGACCCGTATTATTAACTCACTTTTTATGAAGATATAGTCGATCGCTTCGAGCTCGAGCTATCTGAGTAGGCTATCATCAAATCTATTTATGAGCTGCCTGTTGAAAAGAGGCGTTTTAAGAACGTTGTTGAAAAATGAACCCTATTTGTTACTCACTTGTTGATGGCCACCAAGTGTAAGTAGCTTCGTAATCATGTGTGCCTTGGCCATTGAAGCCATCTGATGTAGAGGCTGAATTGAATAAAGTCAAGGCTGAGGCATCTACTACTAGTGAGGCCATTGAAGCCTTCAAGGTGAAGCAGACTGAGGCGGAGTCGAAGGTGGAAGCACTTTCTAAGGAAAATAATTATTTGAAGAAAGAAGCCCACCTCTGCAAAGCTGAAGTGAATGCTTTGACGAAGCATGTCGATAATTCTGACAACCTACAAAGATTCGCTTCGTCTACCTAGGAGGCTGCAAATTAAGAGTAGGGAAAGTTGATGTCCCAAGTAGGTGAGTTGACTGCTGAGGTATCCAGTTTGAGGCAACATCTGAGTGGGGCGATGGAGGTAGCTGTAAATGATTATGTGGCACATTTCTTCGAGATTGTTGAGTTTGACGACATGGGCTTAGGAGGTCGCATACGATGAAATCTTAAAAAGGATGGCTATACTATATCCTTAAGTGGAATGGCTGCAGTAAATGAGGAGTCCCTTCCAGCTGGGACATCCACCCTTGCAAATGACACTGAAGACTATTGAAAAACTTGAGGAATGGTGGGTGGAGCCTGAGCAGGATGACTCCACCACGCATATTTATGCTTTTTATTCCGTCTCTTTTTTTACCATGTACTACTTTGTAATCAACTCCTTTCATATTTATGAAAAGCTCTTCCATTGTGTGAATTTTAACAAGTGTTGGAGTCTCAGATGGTAACATAAACTTATCGAACTAGATGAAATAGTTGGATCACAATGAACTTAATGATACCACACCGTAAAAAATAGAACATATGCACTGGTTCTCCAAATTAAGATGACACCATGATTTAAGACAGTTTTGCAAGAATTGGTTGGATTAATAAGGTCACCATTTGGCTAAGCATGTGTATTAAACATAGATCATTCTTTGAGTAATCTTTGTATAGGCTCGTCACAATTAGCCTTGAATAAGTTCATTGTTATCGTACACTCTGATCCTCAATGGAAAATGATTATACATTTAGAATAGTGAGTTTGTCTTACAGTGGTCGTAAAGATGGTAGGATTTTTTCTGTTGATAATATGTTGTTCGTTTATGTCCGTCTTGCAAAGGTTTAAGGTCGTCCCTACTATGGTGTTTTGTATATTTCCTTTTGAGGTGGGAGATGTTCTTTGCAAGGGTGTGGCATTTCCTGCCATGAGTTCTACCACGATGTATGTACCACACATGGAAGGGATTTACCTCACATTTATGAACATTGAGAGCATTTTTATTGATAATATAATTATGTAAATTGAGGAATATCATCCAGACAAACTTGGCAATGTGAGCTTACTGATAGTATGCTCTCGAGTGTTCGATATTCCAAGGGTGGGGCAGAGTGATTTTCCCCAAGTCCTCAATCTTGTAGGTTCCGGACCTTAGCTTTTTAGATATGTGGTAGGGGCCTTCCCAATTAGGACTAAATGTTCCACACCTAGTTTTTTGGAAGAAATTAAAATTCTCATTAGTATAAGATCTCCTCTTTGAAATGACCTCTTTTTACTCGCATTATAATACCGAGTCATCTTCCTTTAGTAGGCGACAATCATTGTTTGGGAATCGTCTCTCATTTATACAGGGAAATCCAGTTCACACTTTCTCAATTCATTGTTAGATATTTCATTAAAATGAATTTGACGAGGCAAAAGCAATCCTACCTCGACAGGGCTCATAGCCTCAACATCATAGGTCACGGAAAACAGGGTTGTCACCGTTCAACTTGTGGCACGAATTGCCCATAGCACTTGGGAAAGCTCGTCCAACTAAGGCTTTTTCGATGCATCAAGTTTCTTTTTCAAGATGTGTATGATAGACTTATTGGGTGCCTCAACCTAGCCGTTTGCTTGGGGGTGATAGGATGACGAGAAGTGTTTTTTGATCCCCAATTCTTCGCACAAGTCCCTAACCTTTTTGTTGTCAAACTGCCTCCCATTATTCGATACAAGCGAATGGGGAATTTCGAACTGACATATGATATTTTTCCAAATAAATTTGGAAGTGTTGGCCTGGTGATTTTTGTCGGGAGTTCAGCTTCTTCCCATTTAGTGAAGTAGTCGAGGCGACATTAGAGTAACTAACATTATCTCTCTTTTTAGGCAGAGGCCCTATGGGGTTAACTCCCTATTTAGCAAATGGCTAGGGGTTTTAAACAACAGTTAATTCTTAAGAGGATTGCCCTTAGATGGCGGAGAAGCGTTGATACTTGTCACATTTCTTTGTGAGCTGAAGTACATCCTACTTGAGTGTTGGCCAATAATATCCTTGTCTTAGTATTTTACATGTGAGTGTCGTGTCATCTGTGTGATTTCTACATACTTCTTCATGCACCTCGCATAGCACATAATTGGCCTCATCTCCTTTAGTACTTCAGAGAAGAGGCAATGAAAATCGTCTTTTGTATAGAATCTCATCTTGAAACACGAAATAAGCAGTCTTCCTTCTGAATTTACGACTTTTTCCTTATCCTCTATTAAGACCTGATCCTGGAGAAAGGTGATATTTGGCTGCATCCAAGATGGGGTTCCTTCAATCCACATAACTTCTTCTTTGAAAGTGAAGGGTTTGGCAAGGTGTTCAATTGGTACCACCTTGAGTAACTCTGAGTCTTTACTACTGGCCAATTTAGATAAAGCATCGACATGGATATTTTCAGCTCATGGAATTTGGGTTAATTTAAACTTTTCAAAAATTAGTAGTTGATCCATGACCTTTTTGAGGTATGTTCCCATATTTCTGTCCCTTGCAACGAAGATACCATGTACTTGGCTCACCCCCAATTGTGAGTCACTGTTAACTATCAGCCTCTTTACCTGTATCTCTCTGGACAATCTGAGGCCTGCCAACAACGCCTTATACTCAGCTGCATTATTGGAGGCTTGAAACCCAAATCTCATCACACAATTGAACTTGTGTTCCTCTGGGTTAATCAATACTACTTTGGCACGATCCTATTTTCTGGAGGAACCGTCTACAAATAAGTTCCAGGTGGGATGATATACCAACTCTGTCACCATTTCGGCATTTGAAGTGTTGGCAAAATCCGCTATGAAATCTGCAAGTGCCTGACCTTTTGGAAAGCTCCGTAGTTTGCACACAACGTCAAACTCACTTAACTCTATGGCCCATTTCATCATCCTTCATGAGGCATCAGGCTTCTATAGCACTGCTTAAGTGTGAAGTTGGTTAAGATGTGTATGCTATGCACTTATAAATATGGCCTCAGCTTTTTTGGAAGCAATGACTAAGGAAAGGGCGAACTTTTCCATATTCGAGTAGCGAGTTTCTACTTGTAACAATGCTTTGCTTACATAGTAAATGGGTAGTTGTGCGCCGTCTCTCCCTCCAAGTACGAAACTCACAAAAGCACTCTCTTGATCCAATTTGATCGCCTTTTACGGTGGAGATGTCATGTTCAATAGGGATTTCATACACAAGTGGTGGATTGAAGTGATAGCCTCGAGTTCCTTTAATACTAGTCATCCCATAACACCGTGATATGTGACATGTGGTCTACAATAAGGAACTCCATGAAATGACGAGACGTCAAGGAGGGCAACCCCATTTCTACTGTCAGCGTGATTCGTCCTATAGGGATGATACTAGCGTCAGTGAAGCCATATAAGGGAGTGGTCATGGGGGTAAGTTCATGGTCTATTAGCATCTTGTCATGGAGCTCCCATTATCCACTAACAATTGTTTCAAACCATTCCTTGCTATAATGGCTCCTACCACCAATGCATCGCAATGAAGATAGTGTACACCTGTGGCATCTTCCTGTGAAAAAATAATGGGTGGGGTGTTGCCAATTTCATGAGGAGTGCTGTTAACGAAGTAGATAGTCAAGGGAGGACTTTTGATCTCTCTAGTGTAGTTTCTTTGAGCATTTCTTAATTCTTCCCCAATATGGGGGTCTCCAATGATAGTATCAACCTCCTTGATAAGTGCATTTTCAGCATCCGCTATGGGCTCACTCCTTTGCCTATGGCTACTTCTAGGCATGTTCCTATCTTTATCCCTCCTGTGCTTGGGGGATTCTTATTTAGGATGCCGTCTCGCCTCATCACTCCGAGGTTCCCGAATGCGCCTGGAAGAAGGTACATTCTGTTGGGTGTGTCGAGTACCCCTCCTATTTGAGTATGAGCATGTTTGCTCTGAGTTATATGGTTTGGGCACGTAATCATTGGTATTATGGCTGTGAGTTCGATGATTAGAGCAGTCTATTTCTTGGCACGTTATTCCTACTACTCTCCTTACCTTTGGGATGGTTTAGTGGCCTCTAAATACCAGGTCTAACTTCTTTATATGCCTAAGAGGGGATTGTATTTAAGGTGGCAGTTGCTAACACTTGTCTTGAAGTAGTGGCAATGGTATATCCAGAAAAAGTCCATTATTGGTTTACGAAATGTAAGATGGGGCCTCTTCTCAGCCTTTGAGGTGGGCCATTGAAGTTCGATTTTGATGATCTATTAACTCTTCGTTGACAATCTTGTTTCTCATCATTTCTACCAAGGCGTTATAGGAGATGGGATTCTTAAGGCCTCTCATCAGAGCTGATAAAGCCTATTTGACAGTGACTTCTTCACAATAAGTTATCTTATTAGTGAACCGAGTCAAGTAGCTTTTCAAAGTTTTACCTATTTGCCGCCTCATATATTGCAGCTTTTGAATGGGGGTCTCTTATTCCTTGCAGACAAGTACTATTTAAAAAGGCCTTCTTTAGGGTCGGCCAGCTGTTTAAGCTTCCAGCCGATATACGATTGCTCCCTAAGACTCGTGTGAGTTTTATAGTTGTTAAGGTGCTTTGCGTGATCGTCCTTTCCTTCATATTTGGGAATATTTGGTGGCACAAAGTGGCTATAATCATGGACATTCCTCAATTCTCGTGAAAATGTGAGACTTTCATCGTCATCATCTAATTTAAAAGACCCGCATAGGCCATTTGAATCCTCCTCCTCAGCTAGGTATCATGGGGGTTGTGATGTACTGGCTTTATTCCTCAAATTGACAGGATCCCTTATTTTTCACCCATTTCTAGGTAGAGGGGCCTCTTGGGGCTCATGGAGTTGTTGCCTTTGCTTAGGAGGTGGTTAATGGAGTCTATTCAAGGCCATTTTGGACCACCATGTCAAAAACACTAGTGGATCTGTGAGGTTCATGCTCTTGCACATATTNGGCCATTTGAATCCTCCTCCTCAGCTAGGTATCATGGGGGTTGTGATGTACTGGCTTTATTCCTCAAATTGACAGGATCCCTTATTTTTCACCCATTTCTAGGTAGAGGGGCCTCTTGGGGCTCATGGAGTTGTTGCCTTTGCTTAGGAGGTGGTTAATGGAGTCTATTCAAGGCCATTTTGGACCACCATGTCAAAAACACTAGTGGATCTGTGAGGTTCATGCTCTTGCACATATTCTAGGAGAAGTTTCCTTCTTTTTGAGGTAGATCACTAATAGAAGTATAGTTTGTTGACATGTCCATCTCTACCTCCCTTTCAGTAAGATTATGCTCCCTTCCTTGCTTTTAAGAGTGATCCCCTTAGTTGGGCTCTTCTCTACCTTGATGGAATGCACCCTCATGAGGCATTTGATATCCATCTTGCCCTTGCATCTGTAAGTAATTGCTGCATGGCAACATTTAGTTGGGCTATATTTCTTATATTTGCAGTCATCTCTCATACCTCTATTTCTAAACGAGCAGTTGTGCTGCCCCTCCTGTTGATTCCGGCATATGAGCCATAGTTGATAGAACTCATGATGTGATAGGAAATGGTACACCAGGTAGTTCTTCAAATGGCGTCTCTCTTAGTGTGTCTTCATTTATTCTTTCTTTTAATACTAGGGCCTTTATTCATGGCCTTTCTTTTGAATGATTCTTCTAATGCCTTCCAGCACGAGGGAATTCTTGGTTATGGCGTAGTCTCCCACGGACGACGTCAATCTATTGACCTCAAATCTTGTACCTCCAACGTGGCCAACAGATTCCAAGGCCTCTTCATCCGCGTGAGTCTAATGGACTTGTTGTCTTTGCGTAGGAGATGGTTGATGGAGTCTATTTCTAGGCGCTGATGGACCATCCTGTCGAAGACACTAGTGGACATGTGAGGTTCATGCTCTTGCACATATTCTGGGAAGAAGTTTCCTTCTTTTTGAGGTAGATCACTAACAGAGGTGTAGTTTGCTGGCATGCTCATCTCTACCTCCCTTTCAGTAAGACCATGCTCCCTTCCTTGCCTTTGAGAGCGATTCCCTTAGTTGGGCTTTTCTCTACCTTGATGGAATGCATACTCATGAGGCATTTGATATCCATCTTGCCCTTGCATCTGCATAAGTAATTGCTGCCGTTGGGCTGTATTTCTTATATTTGCAGCCATCTCTCATACTTTTATTTCTAAACGCGCAGTTGTGCCGTCCCCACGTCGATAGTGGTTTTGGTATCGATGACCATTAACATTTGTTCGAATAAGTTCTTCTTCTGAAGTCTCCTCCTGTTGATTCCTGCCATGTGAGCCGTAGTTGCTAGAACTCATGATGTGATAGGAAATGGTACACCAGGTAGTTCTTCATATGGCGTCTCTCTTAGTGTTTCTTCATTCTTTCTTTCTTTCTTTTAAGACTAGGGCCTTTGTTCATGGCCTTTCTTTTAAACGATTCTTCTAATACCTTCCACCATAAGGGAATTCGTGGTTATGGCATGGTCTCCTACGGACGACGTCAATCTGTTGACCTCAAATTTTGTACCTCAAACATGGCCAACAAATCCCAAGGCCTCTCCATCCTTGCGAGTCTGATTCCTGCACACTTAGATAAACTGTTAGCCGCACATGGCTTCCTTCGGTGGTGATGGAGTTGGCTATGCACACTTCGACGGACAAGTCAATTGGGAAAATAAATGTATAAGTGTGGGAGGGTTTTAGACGCGAGTCTCCAATGTAAAAAAGAGGTTGGCCTTGGGGTGTATATTGAGAATAATAAAAGAGCAAAGTTGTAAGTTGAGAGCATAATCTTGCGTTACCTTGAAAATGACACTAAGTGTGAGCTTTTATAGTAGAAAATGATGATTAAGAGTCATTAGATGATGGGACACGCGGCCTCATCCCGACAGCTGGGACCTCTTGTCACCGCCATCAATCAATCATGCACATTAAATGCTATTACCATTTTATTATCTATAATACTTAACTCACGGCTTTAGATTTGACCTATTTACTTGGGAAGAATGACTACAGTAGTAGGTTGTCACATCAATCACATACCTTGGAGGCATAACAATATCATTTAACATGTGAAAATTTATAGAAGAGTGTTTTAATTCCTTATATAACCAATTTTGGTTGTCAATTTCCTTTCAATATATATGTATTTTTTTCTCGAACTTCCACTATTTTCTAGGTCTCTTCTACATTCTTAATTCCTAGCCCAATTACAGGAATTTACCACGAAAGAAATGCTATCAAATATTACCCACTAATTAATCGGTGTTTCTAAAATAAAACTGCCTAGAAAACGCGATTAACCTTGTACGGGAGCGCTCATGGAGAGACCAACAATGGCTTTGGAACCTACGCATCATAAGTGTTGACGTCGAAAATTGTATAAACATAATTCAAGCCAACTTCAAGTGTAAATAAGGATTTTTATTGATAATTACTTACAAATTACAAGTGTTTTTATTAAAAGAGATATTTAAAATATGAAGTTGTTAGGCTTCCTTCCCCCCTTTTCCTAAGGATACAGTTCTTCTTATTATAGGAAATGATAGGTCTGTATCTTTCATATTCATGTCTTTTCAACAACAGTACCGAACTAAGAACTTGTGCCAATGACTTAAGTCTTGATTGGTTGTTGTCAAATCAACATGCAGTACCGAGTTGGGAAGGTACGACATGGCATCATCATGATTTGTTGTTGAGGTCGGCTCCATCAGGTTAGCATGAAGACACCTTAAATGGGGGTCCTAAATAATTAATGAACTGATTAGAGAATGAAGCTATAGCATATGATTGGTGGAATTGGTGGCCGCTGACGTAAGTCCTTCCAAATGTCATTAATTGATTGAATATTTTGACAGCGTGTAAGGAATCTACAATCATTAAGTCCCCTTAAACCACGGTGGTCATAAGTATGAGCTGACTTTTCAGATCCGACCTTAATTTAGCATGAGCTAAATGCATATAACAAAAGCACTTAATTTGATCACAAAGCATCCGATGCAATCCATACAGACGTTCTCTCACAAGCAAGGTTATCTTGCTACAGGTAGTCTTAATTTAAGTATTCGAATTTATTTGTTATTTTTTCTTGTGTACAAATATGCAGATATGGTTATTGGTTATCAAATTTTTTATTGCAAAACTTCAAATTGACAGTTGTTTCTTTCATGTACAAAAGGCATGTGATGCATTCTATGCATGTATAGAGAAGGAATATAACAAAAAAACCTACAGAAATTGCGTCTGTATGGCTGCTTTACCCGGCGAAATGCAAAAAAAAACTGAGATGCGTGTGTAAAGCAATGCAGACCCACTTGAGTAATTTCACTTCTATGAGAAATTCTTGCGAATTTGGGGTTTATTTTTGTTATATAGGTTTTCAGTTTTGGGGGGATTTTTTTGTAGGTAAAGCATTTTGATAGGCATTACTGTGCAAAGAATAGGGTTCAAAGGCTATTGGATGATAATTAATCGAGGAGAGGTCCGTTGTCGTTACCACAACCTTATACTTTTGAGCCCCTCCTTCGTGATGATGTTTTTGATAAGTAATATTTACATAGGAATATTGGAACTTTTAGCTACATGAGTATTCTGGATTAATCTCTGCGATTAGAAAATTGGTTGTTCACCCAATGTATAGTGATTAGAAACATAATTTTTACATTTATTTCGAGTAATATCTATGAAATATTCAACTGATGGAATGAATAGAAGAATATTAGTTTTCAAAGCTTCAGAATGTTGTGAAGGTTACTAGCATTGTTATTTCGTCCTCTAGAAATTGCTAGAAAGTTATCTTATTAGTTGATTGTGCATTATAAAGTTAGTTCTTCAGTTTTGGGGAAGAAATAGATAAAAGTTTGTATTGGATTAGTTTCATAAAAGTTCCCTCTTACAAGAAGATCTCTTCCCTCTTACAAGAATTGCGTGGAGAAATGTCCATGGGCTCGAATAGACAACTAAGTAAATGTATTTAGAAACATGGATGTGAAAATTGTAAGGTCATCTCGAAATTGTTGGCATGAATAGCCTATCACTTGAAATGTACTCTATAGCCCACATATTAGAAATAACACTGTACTCCAGCAAAGTGGATAAAAAGGGAAGAAAAATAGTAAGAGGTGTCATGCATTCTACAATGATATTGCAAAAACGTAAGAACTTCAATGTAGATTCATGAGGTACGCCATTCATACCAACAAGTTGGTGCATGACTCACATCCATGTTTGTGCGTACATTTGGTGAGTTTTCATCTTCTTCTTCAATCCATTGATGTTTCTTCACATCAATCTCATCATAGTAAGGTGATTTAATTAGTTTGTATTATAACTTTGTGATTTTTGGCGAATCCCTCTTGTAATTCCCAAACAGTCTCCCTCTATATATAAGGATGGATGATGGAGTTAGATAATTGTCCTTCCTGCATTTTTATTCTTATTAAACAACTAAATTTAGATATGGTGTTTAGTTTGTGTACTTGTGTTTTCTACATTTTCGAAAGTGGATTTAGTGAATGAATTTTTAGTACATGATAGTGTAAGGATTCAGAACAAAATTAAGGATTCATATGAGGAGAATAGGTTAGGGTATGGCATTATAGCGCCATATTAAAAGAGTGTATTAAAATGTTTAATTGATTAGATTAAGTAGATAAATAAAAGTATCCTTATCTTGATAAGTAAAAGCAGCCATATGTACCAACTTAAATTGATTAGAAAGTAGATTATTAAAAGCTCCCACATGTACCAACGGAAACTATTAGAGGAAACGAAAGGAAAACTTATTTCATCCTCAAATGAGCTTTACAGTAGAATATAAATACAAATCTATCTAACAAACTGATTACAAAGACCAATACAAAAATGACATGTGGACTAACTCCCATAACTACCTAACAAATTATCAGTTTCATCTTCAGCTTAAAACTGCTTCAATTGCTTCAGCCGTTTTCCAGTTGCTTCCCAGCTACTTTTCTGTATCCGATACGCCCCCTCAAGATGGACTATGAGGGTTGATAACAGCCATCTTGGCCATTAAGGGAAAAAGTAGATTAGTAGGTAATGCCTTAGTAAACATATCAGCTAGATGGTTTTGAGTGCGAACATGAAGAAGTTTGATAGAGCCATCAGTAATTTTGTCTCGGATAAAGTGACAATCTATCTCAATATCTTCGGATCTCTCATGAAAGATAGGATTGGTAGCAATGTGAATAGTAGCCTAGTTGTCACAGAATATCAAAGTAGGATTGGGAGATAGCACCTGAAGATCAAAAGCAATTGTTTAA
>CAIGRK010082986.1:0-13582 GCA_903798315.1 Fraxinus greggii
GAGAGGCTATGTAACTTTTCTAATAAATCAGAGAGGCTATGTAACTTTCCTAATAAATCAGAGAGGCTATGTAACTTTTCTAATAAATCAGTGTCTTAAAGTTCGAAAATTTCGGCAAACATAGCCTTCTGTCCTGGGACAAAATATGAGCTGGGGTATTGGAGGCATAGCTGTACGCATCCCCTACGACTAGCCCAGGAGAGCTCGACTGAGCTGGGTCATTAAGCCAGCATTGTTTCTCGTACACTTATAGAAAAGGCTATCACGTCCGAAAAGCCATACCCAAGTTTCACAGGATTACAATTAATTTGGCCAAATTAATTGAATTGTTTGTTCGATGACATGTAATCTTTAAAATGTGAGCGCTCCCAAAACTGAAAATATTACTTCATTATTAATAAAAAAAAATTGCATGCTAACGTTCTAACTGCAAAAGGGCCCACAAGAGGGATGTCAATTAAGAGTTCGCTATTTCACAATGATAAGAGACCCAAGCTATGCAAATAATTGGATGCAAATGAACTCATCCTCGTGCTATCACAATATCAGATCCCTTAACATAAATCATCTGATGCCAATCTAGCCCTATTCAAAGTACTTAGATCCTTATGTAGAGAGAGAGGGAGATCCCAGAAAACGATTATCTAAATATCGAATACACCAGCACAAATTCTGATACAGTAAGTTAAAAGAAAATAGGAAATAAAATCAAGCAAACTAAATATCAGGTGTCCATCATGCTTAAGAAATATCAAAATTTCTAGATGAACTAATTTCACCAGCAAACTAAGACCTTGGCTTCTCTTTTTTCTCCTTGAACAGGGCCAGGAGAGAAACACCAGATACCTTCACCACCTTGAATCTAACACCAGGAATATCTCCGACAGCATGTCCCTTACGTCCAAATCCAGCAATCAAAACTTCATCCTGTAGCAAAAGGTAATAAACGCAATGTAAAACAGCAAACAACAATCACAAGCAATATAATTAATGATCACTCACATTCTCTTCGATGTAGTTTAAACAACCATCATTGGGGACAAAAGCAGCAATCTTCTTGCCATTCTTAATGAGTTGAACCCTGGCACATTTACGAATAGCAGAGTTTGGTTGTTTAGCTTCAATGCCTCTGTCAATTAGAAGAGATACGTTAGTCGTAAAAAGATTGGTTCCATACATGAAGAAATCAAGAAAGACAGTGATGAAAACAATTAAAACAAAGGTTTATTCTAACATTTTCTCAAGGACAATGCCTTTTGCATGCGATGACCCAGCAAAAGGTTTCTTCCATTCATTCCCAAGATGGGATTTCTTATATGCCTTGTCAGCCCACCTCTGTCTTCTGCGGTGAGACTTCAGCTTGCGACCAGCTCCCATACCACGTGTTTTCCTGTATGATAATATCTAGTTTATTAACCCAGACAAGAACGAACTTAAGTACAACACTGGTTACTTGTGGCGGATAGTTTTACTGAATTAGTAGGGAAGTAACCACATGGATTGTTAACTAAATTACCCTTAAAAATGTTTCAAGTTCCCTTAGCTAAGGAATTGTCGCAGGATCAGTTTTGTATATTTCCCAAGAAGGGAACAAATAACATCTATAAACATAGCTCTTTGGATGGCTGGTGCCAAAATGCATACAGTTCCAACATAATCAATACTACGGAAATCCATTAGTCCATTTTTCATTGAGGTTCAAAGCATTTAATTTCTTTCTCGTTAAGCTCCTCTAAGATTAGACAAGGATATATATTATACATATTTAGGTCATTTGAAGAACTAAAATCATCAACCGGAATTTATATTACCAATTGGACATATCTACATTCTAATTACAGCAAACAACTGTACCATAAAATGTTAACTGAAGTCCGCAAATCTATGGCTGATTTATTCATAGACCCTTCAATTAAATGTTTCTGGTATTCTACCATATAACAATATATACAATTAAAGCGCTCAGCATTCTAGATGCCATTGTTGCACCGCGATTGAATAAAGCACTAAGAAACATTAAAAATATTATTCATAGCCGACAGCCAATTAAAGCAGAATACAATCTAAAGCAACTGAAAATCGTTACAAAAAAATCCATAATTTTTCATAATTATATATATTGTTATAGTACAAAATTCAGTGGACATACCCCATGATTGCAGGTTGAAGTGAACAAAATTCTAGCCTAGGAAGAAGAGCCGCCAAGTTAGTGTAAAACCCTAGTTCAAGAAATCATATAAATGAGCTTTGCCTGTACATTTTATATCTTGGGGGAGTTGGACCTGTTTTATTGGGCTTCTCATTCCTTGGGCCCATCTGTGATTTGGCACCCCATCTTGTTAAATGGGTTAAAAAATTTATTTGGAATTTTAGTTTTTTCAAGGGCATAATTCCAAGCCCCGTTTAGCCTCATTATTTGTCATCTAAATGTTTGAAATATTATTTTTTTTAAGAGTATGTGGTTAAAAAAAAAAGTTTGAATTTACGAATTGAAAAATGTGTGATTGATTAAAGACAAAAAAAAATGAATTATAATTTTAATGGAAGTCAAACGAGGACTAAATTTATTAATAATTTCAATGAATCTTTAAGAACTTTTCAAAAATATATTTTGTTACAAAAAAAAAAATGAAAAATATATTTTGCTGGACCTTTAGAACTTTTCAAATCATATGATCTGTGTTAATTAATCTCGTATTTTAAGAACACTTTATTCGACTTTTTGACGAATAACATTTGTCCTTTCTTAAAGCATTTCTTTAAACAAAGACTCCTTAAATACACATTTTGCATATTGGATCCACTGCGTTTTGACACTTCTTCTCTTGACACTTCTTCTCTGCCTCTGAGCATCTCTAAAATTTATAAAGAGTGTCTTTAAATGTAGAGAGTAATTTTATTTTTTTTTATACACTTCGACAAACTCTCTATTTTAACTCTTTATTTTAATTTTTTCAATGAACATTTATTAATTTCTCATCGTATCATATTTTAAAAAAAAAAAAATTATGTGTCGTGATCATCAACTCAAATGTGATTTGAATAATTTAAATTGTAAAGTATTGAAATTTGAAACTTATTAAATGCAATAATTGTTAATTAAGAATAGAAAGTGAGTTTAACTCTCCAAATCACTCTTTATTTTAAAAAGTTAAAATTAAAATAGAAAGTCTCTTGGAGCTTTCTTGAAACATTTTTTTAACCATGAACTCTATAAAATTGAGAGTTTCTTGAAGATGCTTTTATGAAGATAATTCATTTATTACCAAAATCAATATTGCAGTACAAAGAATAAGGCATTTTTTCTTATGAAACTAGACAATTAAAGGATTGCTAAAGAAATCAGGTCTCAGAGCAACCAAATACAACAGTTTCTACACCTAAATAATGCCTAAATGCATATGTCAGACAACTTGCCATATGCACTACTTGCAAATTTCACCAAAACCCACCATAAATGGCAGCTAGGTTTAAACAAAGATAGTTCATAATTCCACAACTATACATTTCAACTTGAGCTCTCTGAGTGTCTCGGCCGGTACCCATAACCAACATGCCTGAAAAGATATACGCAATCAGCAAATAATGACAGACAAATCAATAAAAGAGCTCAATGCAAAAGGGAATGGAACCTGTCAAATGTTCAATCTATTTCTGGCCCTTCTTCAGCAAAACGCCGAACTTCTTCAGCATGTTGCCATTTTTCTTTTTGGGCGAGTCATCTTCTGTATCTTCGGAATAGGGTAAACCCAATTTTCCACCAATTGTGTGGTAGTCAAAAGAACCCGTACTCTTCACATATTTGCCATTATTACCTGTTGAAGATAAATTTAAACAAATAAATGTGTCCCTTCTCTAGGGCTTAAACTTTGAGCACATGATCTAATATGATATTAAAGTAGACAAAAGTCTTGATCTCAAGTCTCAACATTTTGAAGATTGTTCACATGTCAAGCCTTTAATAAAATATATAAATCTAGCCTGCACATGATATATGACGTGTTGAATACACGATTTTTAAAAATAGAAGTGTCCCATCTCTACTGGATTAAGGCATTAAGCATTTAAACAATGTAATTCAACATTACCAGTTGAGAGCATTGCAGCAGCTGCCTCAGCCGCCTTCCTCCACTGGTCCGCTTGCACCTTTAATCTCCTCAGTTCAGCTTCCATCTCTGAATTTGCAACCTGTGCTGCATCGAGCTGCTCAGCAACACGTGCTGCTTTCCCACTACTTTTATCTGCTTCGTCAGTTAAATATCCGAGCTTCATTAAGGCCTCTCGCTCTGCAGCACGTGCTTCTTCTGCCACAACAAGAGCCTTATCATTTGCTCTGCCTCTTTCTACTTCAGTTTTCATGATTTCAGACTTCAGCATCTCATTTTCCTCTGCTATGCTCTGCAACTGTGTCTCCTTGTCCAATAAACTTGTTTTCATGTCTGCTAGAACTGACTCTGATTTTTTCAGTTCAATTTCAAGTTCAGTTTCTTTTTCTGTTGGCTGGTCTTCCTCCTCCAGATTTGTTCCTTTAATCTTTAACGAAATACTTTGCAGTGCATTTTCTTTTTCGAACAGCTTTGCCTTCAGTTCCTCAACGTCAGCTCTAGATACTTTTAGCTTTGTCTCTAGTTCAGCTTCTCTTTCACTTGAGTCTGCTTTTACTCGCTCCACAACTTCATAAGCACTCCTAATCTGCAACGTGCTCTGAATATAATCTTCCTGATATCTTCTTTCAGCAGCCTCTAGTGCAGCTTTAAGTTGATTTGCTTCCAGTTTCAAATCAGTAAGTTCAGTTTTCAGCAGCTCTGATTCATTAGATTCTCCGTCCACAGAAGAGATGTAATCAGTGCTTGGATGATCTGTTATCTTGTTGTTGTTGCCTAGATCAGCCCGGAGTTCGCCAACAAGTTCCTCCAGTGAATTCACTCTATTCTTTGATTGCTCTAACTCGAATACCAAAGATTCGTATGATTCCACAGCATTGACATGTTCAGAACGTACTGTTTCCTCAGTTGTCTTCACCACTTCCAGTTGCATTTGGGCTCTAGTAAGTTCTTCAAGCACCTGAGCTTCCGATTCTTTGCTATTACTTAGCTGGCTTTTCAATTTCTCAACAAACTCAAGATTCCTAGCGAGTTCCATTCTCAAGTTCTGAACTTCGGAATGAGCTGACTCTGCACGTCTAGCCTGGGCAGCTTCTGCTTCAGCCACCCTGTCCAGCTGAATCTTAAGCCTCTGTATGTCATGCAATGCAGAAGCCAAAGCGGCCGAGTCCATCAAGTGCTGCTTCTGGACAGCCTCCAATTCAGACTGCCATGCTCTGTCTCGGTCCTGAGAGATCTTGCGCAATTCTTGGATACGAGAGTCCTCGCAATCGGAAAGCTCAACCAGCTGCTTCTCATTCTCCTCGAATTTTGATGCCATGAATGCAAGTTGCTTCTTAGCTTCCTCCGCCTCCTGCTGAACCCTCTTCTTCCAAGATTCAGATGAGTTCAGCTGATCCTTTGACTTGCTCAGTTCCTCTTGGAGCTGAGCAAGCTGGATTTCCAATTCAGAAACTCGGTTTGGTCGCTTCTTCTTAAAGTTTACAGGAAAAGGAGGGATGTCAAATATGGACAAAGAGCAGCTCACTGTAACTTTCAGATTAATAACAGAACGCATGGGATTTAAAGGATTTAAGTTGGACGCAAGGAAGGTTGATCAAGAATTTATTGTTACCTTAATAAAAATAATAGAATGACACTACAAATCCCTCAAACCTAGGTGGGAAAATAAAGTAAAATGCATGAAGTGCACGTATTAGAAAAGAAAAAGTAATGCTGTGCGCCTACTAAAATGGCTAGATTGTTTCGAGAGGAAAATTCTGAAGATAATAATTTATACACACTTCACTTATTTAATTTATCATATTTATTATTTTCCTCTCACAAGTCTCCAAAATACGAACATGTTAAACTTAAATTGAAATGACAACACAATCAAACCGTGTGCACCCGAATTATTTTGAAGTTACACTACTTGAAATAGCAAGAAGCAATATTTCAATGCTTCCATTTGATGAACTAAAAGTTTATTTCGGCTTAACTAATAATTAACCTATCTAGATATTTCAAAGCATCCATTTGATAAATGAACAGTTGTTTTCTGCCTAACTGATACTAAACCTAGAAATTAGACTCACAAGTCTAGTAAATGGTTTTACCATCTGAAAAATATTTTTAGGCATAATTGAGATTTTTCTTCCATCGTTTCAATTGATAACTGTCAAAATGTTGAGAGGGTTTTGCTAAAATATACCTCAGCCACAGGAGTCCGCGGTGATCGACGAACGACAACCTTGGAACTTCTATCTTTTGGAATTGTACTAGCTGGATTTGGAGATGAAACAGGATCGGAATCAGATCCTGGAGTTTTGAGCTTCCGGGCTGTCCGGGTTGTGGTAGAAGACACCTTGTGAGGCACATCCAGGGATGCAGGTCTGCACTCAAAATGGATACAACAATGATAAGATAAATGAGACACAACATGTGAAACTAAATAGAGGCCACTGAACAATTTCTAAGGATGCCAAATACCAATTTTGTTTAATGGCACATAAAAACTAGGCACAAGTCAGTTGGGTTAGATGGAAAATCGAAGAACAGTATATTAATGTTTCCAAACAGATGGAACCATTGACTCTTCATCCAGGCATCAGATCGTATAATGAAATTAATTCTAACAGAGAATATTAACATCAACAGTTCAACACGTATCACCACGTTCTTAACACGGATACACATCGGTCCCCAGAAAGCTTTTTTTGCAAATAAGATAGTATCACCACCGATATATGCTTCACAGTGAGTATGATTGCACTGCAAACATATTTACCCACATCCTAAGTAGGGAAGATTTTTAGATCCGATCTGACAGAATTTCAAAGATAGACTAACAAAGGTAGAACCCGAATACGATACTACAGACAGAAAACAAACTCATGAGTGACAATTACCTTGCTTTTGGTGTTTGCATACTTTATCTGTTCAGTAGTGAATGAAGAATATGGAAAACTAAATCTTTTCACCTTCTAAGGCCCACCTGACCCACAGCACCTGCAATAGTTCAGAGGAATTCTTGGCTAAGAAAGAACTTTTGCTACAAACATAGACACAAATCAGACAAGACAAATAAAGTTCAAGGAAATTAACCTTTAAGCGAATTCAATTGGAAAAACCAAACAGAAGATACATACAAGCAATACAATCCCTTCAAAGAAACTCCAGAGAAACAACCTCCACTTCCACCAACCAAACAAACAAACAAACAACAAAAGGCAAAAAGAAAAAAGAAAAAGGTTGCTATCAAGGGGAAATAAATATCATTGCCCAAATTGTTCGTTGCTTTCTTTTTCTTTTGCTTCCATTTTACTTCTTGCTTACATTATATAGCAACGACATCATTCAGACAACATCATAAACAAAAATATTACATTTATAGCCCAGATTTTCAGTAGAAATTGTAAGAGCTAAGAGAATTCTCACCAGTCACCATGAATATTCAATATGAAATGTGCAGAACAGGTTTTTTTTAAATTATTGTTATATATTCTACTGTCCGTTATAATGTATAAATCAAACCTACTGTACAATAAACAAGATATCTGTCCCCACCTTAAACTTGTTCAAATTTCCCTTTAAAGTATTCGGCACCCTAAACAAGAATTCTTAAATCCTTTCACCAATAAGCAAAATATACTTAAAGAAATGCACAGGCAGATCCAAAAGCATCTCATTGAACCATAATAGCACGAGGAGAAACATAAAATAATAGCCACATTCAAATAATACAGCAAAAACTAACAAAGGTTTCATCTCAAGAACTATAATAAATCCAAAGGGAAAACTAAACAAAGCAAGCTCTGTTAGCACACAAATACATGTTTATATAATAATAATGGCGTCCACAACTCGAACTTTGAAGCTTAAAACCAACCCACATTGTAAAACAAACTCAAAATTCCACACCGGCTGAGAGCTAAAATAAAAGAAAGAAAACACCAGTCCACAAGAAAAAGCCATGCTCCCAGGCCCAGCAATTACTAGCAGATCATACAGAACCCACTAAAATTGGTAGTTCTTTTTTAGTATGCAGAAAAGGAACACAAGCAAATTAGCAACGTTCAAAGATACAAGAACAGCCTGAAATTACCAAAATTTCCTAAAAAATGAAACTTGTTCCTTTTTTTCACCCTCTTTTGGCAGTGAAAATGGAAGCTGTCTTTTTACTGTTGGAAGAGCAGCTTCTACACAATTTCCAAGAACGGAAAAGGGAAAGAAAACCCTAGTCTTGGAAGATGCTGAAGTTTAAGAGAGAGATTATACTGTATAGAAAGAGGGTGTGTTATGCAATGGCTTAGTTCTGTAGCACGAACTGAGGTTGAGGGTGGTGCTTTTGCTCTGCAGTTCCCGAGTTAGTTTCTCTCTCTTCTCATTTGCGGGAGACTCGATTTTGAGATTTATATCTACGCTCCTCACTCACGCGCTTGTGCACGTTGCAATTTAATTTTCATTGAGCACCCTGAACTATGAGAAAATACCATTTTGTCACTCTAGTTAAGATTTCGAAATTTTAGCCCCTGCTTGGTAGGGATTAAAATCAGATTTTTAATAATTTTTTTATAAAAATTGATGAAATGTGATTTTGAATCTTATAAAATATATGGTTAAAATTAATTATTAACTTTGATTTAATTTAAAATCTAAATTTTAAATTTCAACCAAACAGGGGTTTAATCGTTATTATTACAAGCACTTTGGCTAAGCTTAAACATAAGTAAAATTTGTTCTCAAATATATGTAGATAACTTAATATGGCCTTGTTTGAAACCAATTCTCATTCTCATTTTTTTCTTTGTCTTCATTTCAACTACACATTCTCCAAATAAAATAATATTACACACAATTCTAAAACTTTTCATTACTTTTTAACCACACATTCTTCAATCAATCACTATTTCAGAATTTATTTTTTCTCCAAAATTGTTGTCGAACAGGGTCTTACTGTACTTATTTTCAATTTTTTATTAATAAATGGAATATTTGATCATTCTAATTATGAAAGTTAATATGTTTTTTTATTATCTTTAGAGTACTGTTGGCTAAGTCGAATGAATAAGAAATGGAAAATCTATTTTCCGATTGACTTTCCCGATGCGTTCTTTCCTAATCAACGATTTGATACGCTTGTTTGTTCTCNTCCAAATAAAATACTATTACACACAATTCTAAAACTTTTCATTACTTTTAACCACACATTCTTCAATCAATCATTATTCCAAAATTTATTTTTTCTCCAAAATTGTTGTCGAACAGGGTCTTCTGTACTTATTTTCAATTTTTTATTAATAAATGGAATATTTGATCATTCTAGTTATGAAAGTTAATATGCTTTTTTTATTATCTTTAGAGCACTGTTGGTTAAGTCGAATGAATAAGAAATGGAAAATCTATTTTCCGATTGACTTTCCTAATCAACGATTTGATACGCTTGTTTGTTCTCGTTCAGCTAAGAAAAAGACGTCGACCGATAACAGATTGTCTATCGAATTCCCCCTTGAAAGACAATGTAATCATTAGAGCACACTATAGTTCTAAGTGACGAAGAGTCAACGTTGAGGTGCCAAGCCTTCTTGTATGTGGATGACATATTTTTAACTTTTAAGTTGAAAATATTTTGAAAAGTAAAGTAACTTCTATTTGTGCAAAAGTGGAAATTAATTTTTTATTTCTAAACAAAATTAAAGTCATGGAAAAAGTAGCTGGCAAATAAAAATTGAAACTGGCACAATTCGCAAAATTAGAAGTTTTTGCACAGTTTGTTTTGGNAATCATTAGAGCACACTATAGTTCTAAGTGACGAAGAGTCAACGTTGAGGTGCCAAGCCTTCTTGTATGTGGATGACATATTTTTAACTTTTAAGTTGAAAATATTTTGAAAAGTAAAGTAACTTCTATTTGTGCAAAAGTGGAAATTAATTTTTTATTTCTAAACAAAATTAAAGTCATGGAAAAAGTAGCTAGCAAATAAAAATTGAAACTGGCACAATTCGCAAAATTAGAAGTTTTTGCACAGTTTGTTTTGGATCTCGATAAACCTACTCGGAATTAATTGGCAAGAGATCACGTCGAGACGACTTCTTTCATACATTAATTATTCATTTAAATACAAATTTATAATGTTTTTATAAATTCAATCAAAATTCAACATTAATTTTAATCACAATTTCATAACTACTACTGATTATTATTATTATTCAGACATTTCGTTCCTCCATTACTATACGTTTTTATCAACTATTTATCAAATAGCCAAATGGAGGCTATAAAAAAGAAAAAATATAACTTACTTTTAAGTTTTAAATAACTATTACCATCATATTAAAATAAGT
Organism: Fraxinus greggii; assembly: GCA_903798315.1. Taxonomy (NCBI): domain Eukaryota; kingdom Viridiplantae; phylum Streptophyta; class Magnoliopsida; order Lamiales; family Oleaceae; genus Fraxinus; species Fraxinus greggii. Next base: position 10,430 of record CAIGRK010082986.1, read on the forward strand.
AAAACTTCTATTAATAAACAATAAAATGTATTTATTTAAAAAGTAAATATTTTAAGCCTAGCTAAACACGAATTTGCGAGAAATTTAAAATAAAAACTCATTACGAAAAAGATAATAACATTTCATACAACTACAATACTTGAATGATATTTTTCCTATAGTTGGAGGATAGACAGTAAAAATTATCCCAGATACAGGGTTGATTGTAAAAATAAAAAATAAAAAAAATAAAATAAAATAAAATAAATTCAGTTTTCAAACTTGAGGAGTTTGGTGGGTCAGGTTGGTGAATAGTGAAACAGATCCAATGCAACAATTGCCAGTCCAATATTTAATATAAAAAACAAATAAATAGTATTAAATAAAGTCATTGAAGGTATATAAGTCAATAAAAGCATGTAATTGATGACAAATATCATTATTTTTATATTTTATTTTTTTATGGTTCATTTATGTTCTATCCAGATCTGAATTAGTACTTGTTAGGGATGGCTTTAATATTTGCAAAAAAATTGACATCAAAATTAATAATTAATTTTAACAATACATTTATGAGATCCTTAATTTTTATTTTCTTCTTAATTATACATTTCAACAATTTTATCAAATTCTATTAAAGTTTTTATCAAAAGTTTTGTCAAATAATCATTTAATGAATATGTTATGTTAGTACGTTCACTACTTTAGATTGAACAAAATTGAAACACGTGTGAATTAGCCATTGTTTGATGGTCATTATAAAAAGAAATTGGAGGGAAATGATTTAAATATTGATTTTTTGGGAAATGCATGATTAAAAAGTAAGAAAAAATTTCGAGTTACGCGTAGAATATTTTATTGTGTAAATGTATAACTAAAAATGAAAAAAGAATTTCGTTTTAACGGGTGTCAAACATGGACTTAATTTGTTTATATTTGCTTGTTTCATAGACGAATGACATATTGGAATGAGCCATAATATAATTTGTTGATCCTTGCTAAAAATAAATCAACACAGAGAGCAACTAGAGTTCACTTCAGGAATAGCGGTTGATAAAAGAAAATCCCGTATGCAGCATTATGTCATATAGGAGGAATGCAAAAGCTTACCGTCATTCGAACTAATCTCGAGCAGTGTGTCAACTGAAAGGAAAGAAAGTGTCTAGCCTGAAATACCATCTTTAATAAAGAGAGAATCTTGCCAAAAGCGATGCCTCGAATAATACAAGATAGCTGCCACCTATCATACTGCTTTCTAACTAAAAAACTTTATAAACTTGACAATTCTCAAAAAGATACAGAAGCTTTCATCGTCATATAAAATATTACCTGTAGCAAATATATTTTGTTTTATTTTTCTTGTTCTCTTAATAAAATTATAAAATTGGTATGGTGGGATCTATCTCTAAAATCAATGCCGATGGGGAATGAGCGTTTAGTAATAGTCCCAGTGGACCAAGTGGTCCATAAAGTAAATACTGTCTGCACTGCCCATGTACAACTTTATTATGCACAGGATAAACTTTAATTTTGCAATCATCATCGTACAACAATGTCATGTTCGCCATGCAAGATGAGAACAGCACAAGGAAGGAAGGCAAGGGTGGCAAAAGAGTCGAGTAGCTTGTCGGCTCAACTCATGGCTCTGCTCGTCAAGCTCGCGAACGGCTCGTGGGATGGCCCACGATTGTAAAGTTCAAGAGCCCAAACGTGAAGAAAAAAGGGGAAAAAATTAAAAAAAAATAAAAACTCGTGGCTCTACTCGGCTCGTGAGATTACGAGCTCATGCTTGAACGAGCCCACCACTAGAGGAGGGACAACAACCACAACAAATTTTACAATCTTGACATACATCGGACTCGTTTTGCAGAGTTTTTATTTTTCACTTCTGTTTTTTATAAAAGAGCTTATCAATGAAGTTATTTTAGACAGTTTCTTCTAAAAACTTTTTTTAGTTAGGCAAAGTATTTTTAAAAAAATTATCCAAACATTTTTTATTGCAACTTTCATGCCAAAACAGCCGATATAGTACTATTTATGATGACCTCTGTTTTCGCTGTAAATAGTGCCACAAAAAGGCAATTGAAATTTCATGTACATCTTTTCTTGAAAAGTTCAGACAAAAAGCAAAGGGACAATACATCTATACATGTTGATTTATGAAATTATTTAACATTTCAATAAAATTCATCAAGTCTATCAATTTTTAAACAATAAAGTTGTATTTGATTGGTTTTATTTTTATGAAAAATTTCCTTTTCCACCAAAGTTCTTACTTTTGAGGTGCTTAATTGACATTTTTTCATGAAAAGTATATTTCCAAAATTGGCACATAACCATGGTTTCCTCAAAAAAAGTTTTTTTTTTTTGTTTAGATATTTATCTTCAAAACAATTCACACTTTCCAAAAACACTCAACTTTATGGTAAAAGTACAACTTTTTCCAGGTTGAAAATTAAGATAATCAAACACATTTAATTGACAGTTTCCATATTCTTTTCATGTAAATTTCATGTTTGCAATCAATCACACTAACATGTTTGTCATCACCATGTTAGGCTTGTGGACAGTCACCTTTCGGAAAGAGTTCATGTAGCACTCTTTGGATTCAGATTGATTGCACTTCAGGACCTCCGAATCTACTTAGACATCAACAAATCCCAACTTATTTCTCATTTACACGTACATTACTTGCACACTTGGATACACATGTTTGAGGTACGATCCATTGCTCCATAGGGGAAGATGCAACAATCGTATGCACTCCAATGTCTCGATCAAATTACGAACAATATTTGGGTGTGGAAAAAACACGAAAGATGAAGTAAATCAAGTATATATTATACCTTTCAAATGACACGTGTTGAGTATTTACAGGATAAGTCATTGTATTTGTTGACAAGGCCCTTGCATGTTTGACACATCGCTTCATCTCAAAAATTCATATTGTAAAGCTCAATGATTTTAGAATCCTTCTATGTAGAGGTGGCAATGGGTCGAGCTGAGCCGACTCGGCTAGAGGTGGGTAAAACCCAAGCCAACCCGCCTAAATCGCCTGGCCCGGCCCGGCCCAACCCGACCAGACACGACCGATTTGGTTCGATTTTTTTTAATTCTATAGTTGAGTTTGGGTTTTGGGCGAAGAAGGCCGGTCGGGTCACGGGTTAATCCAAG
>CAIGRK010082989.1:0-11379 GCA_903798315.1 Fraxinus greggii
TGAAGAGAGACTGGAGGGGCGGTTTGCTTTGTGAATTAATTTTAGGGTTTGGATGGGTAGATAGGGTGTGGGGTGTATATATAGATTAACTTATAATATTATTATTAATATTAAAATATTAAAATATGAAATATCTGATTGTTGAAAATTGAAACTTGAAATCTGATTTTTGAAAAGTGATTTTGAAATGTAGGGATTGGTGTAATTACCACTTAAGTATAGGTCAATTCAATTTTAAGAGAACAAGTTTACAATTCCAAAACTCACATGATAAATAAATAATTAAATATATTTTATTAATTAAATATATTAAATTTACAATTATACAATTTAAGGTCACAAATACGCACTTAAGATCACAATTTATTTATTTATCGCAAACTATTTTTGGATCACAAATAAAAAAAATTATAGGTCACAATTAATTTATCAAATACAAATCACAAAATTTATAGGTCCTAACTTATTTCAAGGTCACAAATTATTAAATTAGTTAGTCACAAGTTATTTTTCAGTTACACATTATTATTGATCACAAATTATCAAATTTTTATGTCATATATTATTTATTGGTTAGCAGTTATTCATTTTATCGTTTGCATATTATTTATTTGCCACATATCAAATAGTTAGTCACAAATTAACCAAATAGTTGATCACAAACGCCAAAATAGTTACTTTGTTACGAATCAACCAAATAGTTGATCACAAACATANAAAATTATAGGTCACAATTAATTTATCAAATACAAATCACAAAATTTATAGGTCCTAACTTATTTCAAGGTCACAAATTATTAAATTAGTTAGTCACAAGTTATTTTTCAGTTACACATTATTATTGATCACAAATTATCAAATTTTTATGTCATATATTATTTATTGGTTAGCAGTTATTCATTTTATCGTTTGCATATTATTTATTTGCCACATATCAAATAGTTAGTCACAAATTAACCAAATAGTTGATCACAAACGCCAAAATAGTTACTTTGTTACGAATCAACCAAATAGTTGATCACAAACATATAAATTGTTGGCCGCAAACACTCTTTATCCCACTACCACCCCACCGCAAACCCACCACCGACACTAATAGTTTGTCACAAATTAACCATATAATTAGTCACAAACACTTTTTCTGCCACCACATCCCAAATAGTTTGTCACAAACACTCAAATAGTTGGTCATAAACACGTTCATCATGTTCCCACCCCAACCTCGCCATCGACACCAATAAAATGTCAAGTCACCTCGCCACCACTCAAATCTCAAGTTTACAACCAATAACGCCCAAATCTCAAGCGATGACACCAAAACCACAACCAATAACAACACTTATCAAGCGACAACGGTGTCGAGCGCTGCTACAACGACAACTAACACATACCAATAACAACACCCAAATCTCAAGTGCACAACCAATAACAACATCCAAATCTCAGGCAACGGTAGCGTCGAGCGCTGCTGCAATGGTAACATCAAATGGCAGTGCGACGCTTGCACAGCACTTGTCGCTGCTGTGAAATCGGGTGAAAGAGAGCGCACCGTTGTGAAATTCGCAATAGCGTCGAACGACAGTGTGAGCGCAGCACCTTACACATCGAAGCTCGCTGTTGTGAAATCGGAGGGAGGGTGGGGGAGAGAGAGAGAGCTGTTGTGAAACCATGATATTACTATTAACATTAAAAAATGAATTATCACCTGATCTTTGAATTAAAAACTTTAAAATTTGATTTTTGAATTGTGGAGTTAAAAATCAGGTTTGAATGTAATTTCCACTTAGTAATATTAAACTAAATGGAAAGATGAAAATGTTGGAAAAGGAAAAGATTTCCATTTTGAAGTTGGTGATAAAAACAGAGATTTGTTAGTATAAATAAGCACGATTAAGGTGTTTTTCGTATAAGAGTAAAACCCCGTTATGTCTTACGAATATTGATGGAGTCATGAATTTGTCTATGGGTGCAAATTGGTTTGATTTATTCAACAATACATTTTTTTAGTGAAAAACTGTTAAATGACAAGTTCAAAAAACATGCCCAAGATGATTTCTTACACCCATTAATAGATCTATTTTTCATTATTTAATCTCATTTCGATATCACCTATTTCTGCTTACTTTGGGATTATGTTCTTTACTTATCGAGGTTGGTTCTTACCACTCTTCGTAGTATACATGGTAAACTTTACCACGTGTCTTTGAGTTGAAAAATAGTTAAAAATGCCTGCTATAATTGAATTTAATAATCCGCGTAGATTATGAGTACTATTTTGGAGTATTAGGGCTTGTCCGAGCTCATTTTTTAATAAGAAAGATGCATTTTTTAATAGTAGATGAGAAATGTGTAGTTAAAAAATAAAAAAAAAATTAAATTTACGTATAACATTATTTTATTGAAAAATATGAGATTAAAATGAGATCAAAAGACTATTCAAGAATGTATTTTTCTTTCAAAAAATGTGGCTCAAACAAGGGCTTAACGACAAACATCCCAATAAATATTTTGGGTTGAGAAATTGTTAAACGACGAGCTCAAAAGAACAAGTCAAAGTTGGCTAAGCCCTTGTTTGAGCTCAATTTTATCAAAAAAATATATTTTTTTAAATTTATTTTCAATCACGCATTCTCTAATATATTACACGTAAATCAAAAAATTTTCTTCATTTTTAACAACATATTTCTCCTCTCAAAATGGGGCTCATACAAGGACTTAAGAATTCTAATCATTTCCATTTTAAACATCAATATAATTAAAATTTAATTTTAACATCAACTTGACTCGTCATAATCATATAACGAGAGATGTAGCGTCGGAAGCGAGCGGGGGTGGTGGGTGAGAAGAGACGAGACGAGACGAGACGAGAGAGAAAATGAGTAATGAGAGAAAATATTATTAAGGTTTGAAATGTTTATTAATTATAATTATTGAAATTTAATCGTAAAATAAAATTTAATTCCCTTTTTTTTTAGAAAATTAATCTTTAAAAGTAGGTTTCTAGAAGTAGGTTTCTTATTAATTTTCCATTTATTCATCATTGTCCCAAAGGAGGAAATTGGCATCACAACCCAACAAGTTCACCGACGAAAATTCTAGACCTAATAAGTAATATTATATATAAAACAATAAATATTATCTCGTAAACTTAGTTTATCGATGGATTTTTCTTCGTTAACTTTTATCTCACGGTAATATACAAACAACATTGTTATCAGTGACCTACCAACCGGTATGGTGGGTCACTTGTCTCATCATTTATTAACGTGATATATGAGGTTTGATAAAAAAAAAAGAAAAGAAAGAAAGAAAGGGTCAAGCTGACTCCCTCTATAGAGAGAATATAATACTTAGAAGATAAAATTATAAATAATTGAGAAAGGGCAAAAAATAAGGAGAATCTACGAAAATATGCATAACTTCTAGCTCAACTATTGGATTTTCGTCCGTGGGTACAATTCGAAAGCGTTTTTCGATTCTGCATATATTTTTTTATAATGATGTCAAACTTTTGGCATCAAATTCCTATAGAGCTATATTTTAGCATTTTTTTCATTTTGAGTCAATGTAAGGGTATTTTTGTCATTTTACAATATTTTAGTTTTATTCATATTTGTTTAATAGTTTTTTAATTTATATGGATTTGTATATATAATTAGAATTTCACTTTGATTATGAATTATTTTGAGTCTATAAATACGCGTTAATATTGTAAAAATAATTCATTTGATTCTTGATTAATAATTTTTTTAGTTTTCCAGTTTATTGGTGAATTCTAATATTTATTTGATGGATTCTAATAAGTTATCACGTTCGCTGGAGCGAAATTCGAACAAACACCCGTTCAAGTGTTACAAACAAGAAACATTTATTATTATTCACGTTTCCGTCTTGTATCAGGTGGTATCAGAGCCGATTTTCTTATCCATATATATTTGATTCATAAGCATGGGTGACGTACCGATTACTTGGGCAGATTTGATCGCAACAAATCAACGGTTTCACGATCTTACTACTAAAATCGGAGAGATCCGTCAATTCTTGTTACGAGTTGTTGGTACCAGTAGGCATAATCATCAACCTGATAACGAGGAAATCAACCATTAACGGACTGCGAACCCTGTAGTTCGGAGAAAAAATAACTAGAGACTTGAAATAGAAGAAAGCAAATCAGATGTCAGAGATAAGGATGAGAAAGAGGAAGAATACATCGATGAAGTTTGTGGAGAATAACAAGTAGATTTTGTATATATTGTAGAGAAAATCTTATACTTACTCAAGCAGGAATATTTAACTCAGGGTGAAGAGATTTTTCAGACCAATGATACTGTTTGCAGTTAGATCATGGACAGTTGCAGTTGTGAGAATCTGATCTCGAAGAAGCTAATGCATCATCTGAAGTTCCCTAACAAACCACATCCATATCCTTATCAGATTGGATGGATTAAGAAGGGTTCGTCATTCAGGTTATTCAAATTTATAAGGTACCTTTGTCAATTGGGACTTGTCGACTTGTCACAAATTAGAAGTTATCTGTGATCTTGTTCAGTTGGATGGGTGTCATATTCTGTTGGACGTATCGTGGCAAATTGATGCGTTTGTAATAAATAAAGGTAGAGAGAATACCTACAAGTTTAAGTGGAAGGATAAAAAGATTATGGTTGCATCAACAAGAAGAGCACATAAAGCTTCTAAAGTGGATGGGAAAAATTTCCTGACCATTACAAATTCAAACAGTGAGTTTTCCTCCCATAAGTCTTTGTATCTAGATAACAACTCAGGGTCGAGTTGTTTTGAAGTGGAATGGAATAATGCTGGACGGTTAGAAGAGAAAATCATAAATAATTGGAAAAGAGAAAAAATGAATCGAAGAAAATATGCATAACCATCAACTCGAATATTGGATTTTCATCCGTACAATCTGGAAGTGTTTTTTTTATTCTGTACATATTTTTTTTATGATGATATCAAACTTTTGAAGTCAAATTCCGTTGTTTAGAGCTCTATTTTAATTTTTTTTTTTCTATTTTGAGTCAGTTTAAAGCTATTTTCATCATTTTTACAGTATTTTAATTTTATTAAAGTTTTTTTAATAGTTTTTTAGTTTATTTCGATTTGTATATGGAAGAAGAATTTTACTTTGATTAGGAATTGTTTTAAATTTGTAAATACGCTTTAATGTTGTAAAAATAATTCATTCGATTCTTGATTAATAAAATATTTAAGTTCCCCATTTATTGATGGATTTCAAATAGTTATCATGTTCGTTCCGAAATTCGAGCAAACACTAGTTCGTGTGTTACAAACAAGACACCTTTATTATTATTCACATTTCCGTCATGCATCAGGATCCTAGCAATTGATGACCTGCGAGAAGTAAATTTGAAATTTAGCCATCTTTTGAAGAACATGTCGCTTGTCGAGGTTCAACATATAGCCCAAATAGTGCGTGCAAACCTGTTCTCCGTGACCTCAATTTCTAGCACTTTTGCAAATTTTTTTAATTTCTAACAATCTTCTGTTTTCTCTTTAGATCACCCCTAAAATCTTAATAGGATAACGAGAGAGGTTCATCTGATCTCACGGTAAATTAGCAGTGGTCATATGCTCTTCACGCTGCCCTCAAACGTCTTCGGCACCAATCATTTGAAGAACTTGGATCCCAAAACATTTATTCAGATACGGGTTTATGAGAAAAGAAAGGTCGACAAAGACGATACAAAAGGCTAATGTGGTTGATGATACTAGAAATCTCGCTCTCGTTCCTCCCAACTCTCAGAAGCTTTGTTGACTACGCTGCGCGCCTAAGTGGGTTGCGCCTCATCGTTTTGGGAGCACATCGCCATTGGTTCGTGTAATGTAAGACGACGCTAGAATAAGTGCAATGCAAAATGTTGTTCTTATATGAACATCAACACCTGCTTTCTCGCAGTGATGCTTGAGATTAAAAAAGTACTTTTAAGTATAAAATTCACTTATAATTATCAAATTGACATATACATAAAAAAATCGCTTATAAATTAAAATCCCTTTTAAAAAATATTGTCATAAATTTTTCAGTATTTCACTGCTCGTACGCTATTCTAATACGATGTAACACCAAACGACGTTTAGAATAATCCTCATAATCCACCTCAATATAAATCTCATCCCACCATTTCAATACAGTGTACCAAACGTGTCAATGTAAAATTATTCCTACTGTATATCTTAATTTCTGTTTGCTATAGCTGTTATCAATGGCTTTCTATCCGCCTTAAGAAACCATATTTGTGAAGGAAACATACTTTCTTCCAAATATAATATTATAGATCTAAAATAAGAGTTTATTATTTTAATCTAACGTGAAAAGTGAAGTATTTGACTTCTGAATCAATTTTACAACCCAATAAAGGAAAGAGAATTGAATACTCCAAGCTACCTATACGTTATGCACAGGTACAGCATTAAAGATGGCGAACCCCTCAACCGTGAAATCAGATAGTAATGTCTCTCTCTCAACTCACAAGTATGAACTGGCCAAGATTGCATTTATATCATAATTTACTAGAAAAGTATCTGTCTGTAAAAAGCTTATTTCTGTACTATTTGGGTTCTATATCCTCTCTCTGTCATTGTCCAAGACTTTAAACTTAAACCGAAACCCAATTGATTAAGCAGATTGAGTTGCCAAACAGGGTTTTTAGGTTGAAGTTTGGTGGAGGAAGCCGTCAACCTACCCCAACAATATTATTAACTAAGCATTAAATATTACATCAATAGAACGAGTTGAAATCTTATTCATTATAATGTCTGTGAACCAGATACTCGAATATCCGATCCGGTTTTCACATCAAAAGGCTCTATTTCGATAAGTTGAAAACATGTGATCCATTATCTGTTCGTGCTTTTCTTTCATCTTGGACAGAAAGGAAAATAGATATGGAAGATTATATCATAAACTTGATTGTATTTGGTGTAATCTCATGGACAACATTATTCTTGTTAACAAGAAGGGTCTTTCCAGAACGTTCATTTGATTTCTGCAATCGAGTTGTTTCCACAATACATGCTTATTTAGCAGTAACTTTGGCTTCTCTTTCTGTTCAAGATTGGAGCTGCCCAGTATGCCCTTTGGCTTCAAAGTCTTCTCCTCACCAGGTTTTATTCTTATCCCTATTATTAAGTTTCTAACTTCTGGATTCTCTATTGGGCTTTTCGTCAGTTCTTGGTTCAGTCGAAATTGTAGATTGAAACCAGAGAGTCAGTTTTTCAAATTAGAGTTCACAAGCTACCACACCATTTTAAGGGCTGATTCACAATGAAAAGAATTTTCTTTTTGTGAGTGATTTTTCAGGGGTTGTGCACGCTTTCTCACGTGCAGGCCATATTCACACCTTGTCAAGGGGGTCAACAAGACTTGAACATAAGTCTCGTGTCTTTGATAACATTAAGAAAAAATGAACCACTGGTAGAATGTTACACGGGTCACTGGTCATCCCCGGTGCAAAGCCCCGATACAAGACTCCCCTATTTTTTTTTTTTGGTTCCCAATAGGCGGAGATGGTTTTTCAAATTTTGTCATTAACGTACGCACTCAAATGTACACCAAATTCAGTTTTCAAATAATCACGACATTTGCACTATTTTTGAAGTATGTGGCAACAAGACTTGAAAGTAACTTCTCAAGCATTTTGGGAGTAATTACTTCATGAAAAATTAGACAATCTTGTCTTGATATTGATTTTATTGGACATGAAACAGATGCAAACCCTAGCAGTGACAGTAGCTTATCTAATCTACGATTTAGTATGCTGTCTCTTTGACAAACGTGTGAAGCTTGACAATACAATTCACCATCTTGTAAGTATTGTTGGACTTGTGGCTGGCCTTGCCTATCAAAGGGTAATGTTCTTTTTTTGCTTTCTTTTATAATTTTTCCATTTCAAATGTTATCGTAAAATCTTGATTATTTCTTGTTAAGACTGCTAAATTAGGCAATATTTTCATGATTTAGTGTGGATCAGAAATGGTTGCAACATTGTGGATTACAGAAATTTCCAGTCCATTCCTTCACTTAAGGGAACTTCTCAAAGAGTTGGGATACAGCAACACTGACCTTAATTTGGCAGCTGATGTTAGTCTCTACCGAACCATACTAGTACTAGATCGAACTAACCAGTTCGGTACAGTTTTGAGTTAAAACTTGACCTATTCTGGATCTTAGAACCTAGAACCATGCTAATTGACATAGTTAATTTGCAGATTATGTTTGCAGTCATTTTCACATTTGCAAGAATGGTTGTGGGACCTTATCTCGCATATGTGACTTTATCAGCTAACAACCCACTTCTCATCAAGGTAATCCATGTCAACTAACTAAAGAGACATTTATCATTTTACAGATCGAATCCCATAAAACGAGCTAATCTAGTATCCTTATATGCATGAAGATAATCAATTCGGTTGTCGTGGTGGGACTATTATAGATTTGTGACCATATCGGTTATTTTCATTTTTACAGGCAATGGCTTTGGGACTTCAGCTTGTGAGTGCATTCTGGTTCTACAAGATTGCAAGGATGGTGATGTACAAATTGTCTCGGAGGGCCTCGTCAAAATAAGTTCCGGCAACAGGATAGTGTTGTGCTCAACTTGTTTGAAGTTATTGATTAGAGAGAAACGTCGAACTAGTTCGTTTCTTAAGTTCTTTTTTTTAGTTTATGTTTTTAGATTAGAAACGCGTGTATTTATTTAAATTGTGTTCAACACTTTTTCGCGCCTAGACACCAAATTCATTTTTAATCTCGCCTTATTATCTATTTTGAGACTAAACTATGCATCCATTTAAAAGTTTAAAACTATTAGAGCACAAATAAATTTTACCAATTTAAATTTTATTTTCAACTATATTAAAAATTATACTTAGAAAGTTAGAATATAGACATCACACATGACTAGCACATGATAAGGAAATTGATAGGTTTTCCGCAGTAAAATATCCCTCCATCTTCAAATTGAATTTAACTTATAATCAAACAGTTCAAAAATTATCCAAAATAATTTATATTTAATCTAATTTGATAAATGAAAATATTAGATTGTTACAGATTTCCCGTAACACAGCCTTTGTTAAGTCAAGAAAAGATGCAATCCATTATATTAAATTGGACTTCGAGGAGGTTGATATGATACTTATAACATGTTTGCATATGCTACTTTTTTCAATTTCGAGTAAAAATTACTTATCTCAAAGTAACTTCTACGGTACAAATAAAATTATTAAATTTTTATTTTCAGCTTCAACCAATTGAAAAGTAATCTTTTATTAACTGAGCAGCCACAAATTAAAAAAAAAAAACATAGAATAGTTCAACAATAAGGTCAGTGATTTTATTAATTTAATTTGCATGTTATTAATTTTTTTTTTCAGATTTCTTAAATTAATAAATTAAACTATAAATCTGACTTGATATATATATATATTTTTTAGATTGATGATAAATATTGTTAATATAAATATACGTGGGTCGCTACCTATGGGTCAGCCCAAATATCTAGCTTAAAACCTTAACCGATCCAAAAGGCACTGTTGGAACTAAATCCCAACTATTCTAGTCCCACATCGACTAAAACAGTAATAACTTTCATTTTATATTTGGATGCGATGATCATGTTGTTCGTCCCTTCGGGGACATCCGATAAAATTGGAACGATACAGAGAAGATTAGCATGGCCCCTGCGCAAGGATGACACGCACAAATCGAGAAATGGTCCAAATTTTTTTGGCAATCTTGCCGGAAATTTTGTTCTTGGCAGTCGTTGGAGGTTATTCTCGGTTTGGGTGCCTCGGATTAGGGTTTCTTTTATGAGCTTCATTCAAGGGGTTTTTTGGCCATATTATTCTATCTTTTTCCTTTTCCTGGTGCATTGAACAATGGATAATTTCGGATCAGTTTTACAGTGAATAAACAAGGGGTGGGACGACGACACGGAGTTGATCCGGTGGCGGTAGCAGCCTAATTACAGAAGGCACGTTCAGTTTTCTCGTCAGTGTGGCGAGGAACTGTTCTGGTTCCTTTAAATTGCTTTTGAACAAAAAGCTATTGTCTGTTCTAATCACTGCGTAAGAGCAGATTTATAATCTGAGGTATAGACTTATTGCAGAACATAGAAACTGATATCATGCTTTTTCTTATGATCTGAAGGATGATTTTGTTGGGATCTTAAGATCAGAGGCCAATATAAATAGAAAAAAATATTAGCAGAAATGAAATTTGATTTGTTTGTGGGGCAGAATATGCTGATTGATGGATAAAAATGAATTCTTGGTTATAAGTATCTAGTATGCTAGTCTTAACTCAATTTATTGAAGTCCTTTTTTACCACTTCACTCTATTAATAGTTATTACAAAATAGAAATTACATAGCCAAATCCATCTAATCACCCTTGCTTATATGCCTAAACAGTCTCTAACGATTCTCTGATTTCTCCCACAAATCTATCCTCTTGCTTTGCAACTAATCTACCTTAACATTTTCGTGGTGATGAAACTGACTTTGTATAAATCTCTGTGGATTTACGTGGGAGGAGAGGTATTCAATGCAACGTTCTGTTGGAACAACAAGGTAAAGAATTGTTTTATGATATTTTGAGGTTTGACTCGAATTCCAATTCCACATTTCACCATTTTAAATCTACTGGTATAGTCTGTGTAGAGATAAACAAAATATGAAACACTAAAAGATTTAAGAAATTAAGGAGATGATGAAATCAAATGAATAATAATAGATAAGCTATCATATGTCATGTTGTCTAATTAATCCAGTTGTTTCAACATGATAATTCACATGAATATACTTGTAGGTTTTTGACCAAACGCTGTCGACAAACGCAGCCCAGTATTAAGTTGAGAATTTTCAGAGCTACTGTTGTTAGTGCAATAGGACTTAGGTGATGGTTTATGATATCATCAGTAATACTAGTACTGGAGATGGGCGATTACAAGGGTTTGAAGGTGGTGGATTGGGGATTGATGTGATGGAGGGAGGTTGCATTTGACTCTTTGCTACTGATTTAGGAGATTGGAATGTAGTGCTGGTGTTGACCGTGGAGGAGTGGAAGGGGTTGATTTTGGAGGTTGTGAAGTGGTTTAGAGTTTGATGTATGCGATGATCTGTACAAGATCGGATATAGTATACGCAGTTGGTGTTGTTAGCCGTTTCTTATCAAATTCAGGAAGAGAGCATTGGAATGCAGTTAAGTAGATCATGAGGTATCTTCTAGGCATTGCCAGTTTTAGACTTGATTTTGGAAATGGATAACCGTTATTAGTTGGTTACACATGCAAAAATGGCTGGAGATGTGGATACCAGCAAGTCTACATCGGGTTATTTGATT
>CAIGRK010083004.1:0-11402 GCA_903798315.1 Fraxinus greggii
TGTAGTATTGACTCGAAGATCAAAGGCGTGTTTGGGCCGAATTAAAATTTAATTTTAATTTAAGCTAACGTTAAACAATCAATATTAATCACATCTTTCATAGGTCCCACATTTCAAAAACTTCTATTACAATCCACTAAAAATATAATTTTAATACCCACCAAACATCCTCCAAAATGAGCACAAATTGATTCACGTACAAGCATTAATTGAGTTTTTTTTTGGTAAGAACTCGACTTTTCTACGAATTTTTGTAATCTCACTGTCATATTGCATAAATTTTCCATAAAAAATTTCAATTATGGTAATACAATAACAAAAATATCGTTAACACGATATCTTATTTTCCGATATAGGCAATCTCATAGCAAAACAAACCTTTTGTTTTCTAATGCGCATTCAATGCCAACCACATTGAGTGTCAAACAGTGCATTGGTCAAATTTCATACATTTGCATTCACAAATACAAATTCTCAATTTTGGATTCCCTCTTGAGACCTATCCCTATGATAAATATTTTAGGCTTTTCAATTTCTCCATAAATATTTTTTCGCAGGCAGCTATAAATGGTGTATGAATCTATTTCTCTCCGTACATTTCAATATATTTGCCTTCACTTTACTGCTATTTTCCTCTCTCTAAATTGCAAGCCAAGTCTTCTTTCCAGCTTTCTTGAGGTCCCTCTTTCACGTTCACAGAACCCCACAAAAACAATTAACCCACCAAAGCTTTTATGAAGGAAAAAAAAAAAACCAGCCTTTCAAAAAATAAAAATAGGTATTTTTGATTGTGAAGATTAGATTTTGTCTGGCTTTGTTTGAGTAAATTCTTTAAATATTAGCACTAAAATTATTAATGAATCTATTTCTCTCCGTACATTTCAATATATTTGCCTTCACTTTACTGCTATTTTCCTCTCTCTAAATTGCAAGCCAAGTCTTCTTTCCAGCTTTTTTGAGGTCCCTCTTTCACGTTCACAGAACCCCACAAAAACAATTAACCCACCAAAGCTTTTATGAAGGAAAAAAAAAAAAAACCAGCCTTTCAAAAAATAAAAATAGGTATTTTTGCTTGTGAAGATTAGATTTTGTCTGGCTTTGTTTGAGTAAATTCCTTAAATATTAGCACTAAAATTATTATTATTTTCTTGAGTTCTTTTGGCCCACTGCTGGCCACACCTTCTACTTGTAAACTACTCCTCTTGTGCTGCTTAACTTTTTGTTGGCCATTTCTTTTTTTTCCTGGCTTTTGTGGGATTCTTGTATCTCTTCTTGGCATTAGGACCATATCTATGCTCATTTAGGCTCTGATTACACAGAAGACCCTTTCTTTGCTTTATTGATTATCAGGAAAGAAGATCGAGGGGGTTAAGTTCGGATCATTTGCAAAGGTAAAAGCTTTCTTTTGGATTTTGAATCTAGCTGTTTATCTTTCTTTTTGCTTGGATCATAAGTCTTGCATTTCTTGATTTTGTTTGATTTTTTTCCGTATGATTTATGTTAGGGATTGGATTTAATGATGTAAATTAATGGGTATGTATTTTTCTATTTGATTTATGATTAAATGCAGTAATACATGTCATGGTTCTTGCATCTACAGGGTTTTTCTTGAAATAGGATTTTTATTTATTCGTTAAATGTCCAGAAAAATAGGCGTATACGGTCACAGATTTTCTCTAAATTATTAACTGAATGTGTTTTAATGTTTTGTTTTAGTACACTGTGAATTTGTCTGTTGAGCTAAGTTTGCTTCAAAATAGTGAAATTTGGGTTTTCTTGGGCAAAATCTATTGGAAACAATGGAGAACTCATAATCAGAGTTGGTGAAAATGTTATGTATAGCTTGCCATTTGAAATTTTTAAAGGTCATACTCACATGTGTTCGGAATCCAGGAGTATATGGATTAAATTCGAGTTGGGATCTTAGGGAACAAAACAGAATTATTTCTTCACATCCAATTTGGGGAAGATGTCTTCCAGAAATTTAAATACGGAATTATCGAAGAAGTATGGGAATGTGAAACTATGGGTTTTGATCTGTATATGTATGGGTGCATTTATAGTTTTGATTCTTGGTATCTTATCAATGTGGGTCATTTTTTGGAGAAAATCTCGGAGAACTTTCAACAAGTACCCCCTTTGTCAAATCCCTAACGTTTCAAAGGACATCCGGGTTGACAGCATTGGGGAAAAAAGTATGCATGATCGCCCTGAAAGTTTAATTTTGAATGTCAATGATAAATCAAGTGATAAGAATTCAGAGAAGATGCTAGTTCATTTGGGAAGGAGCAAATCAAGCGATGTTGATAATAGCAGCCAGTGCAGTTCAATGTATCATCATGAAAGGGCGTGTAGTTCTCAGTCAGGAGAAGAAGGAAGTTCTGCGGCTGCCCGAAAACAATCTTCAATGTCATATGGGCTCGTAATGGCATCTCCTTTAATTGGTTTGCCTGAAACATCTCATCTTGGGTGGGGTCATTGGTTCACACTTAGAGATCTTGAAATTGCAACAAATCGGTTCTCAGCAGACAACATTCTAGGGGAAGGTGGTTATGGGGTTGTGTACCAGGGCAGATTGGTTAATGGAACAGATGTGGCAGTTAAGAAGCTTCTTAATAATCTGTGAGTATTCTCCAACTTTACATCAATTTTTCTCTACCATTCTATAGAGCTTGTATGACTGATGTTTATGATCGAATTACGAATTGCCTTGCAGTGGCCAAGCAGAGAAAGAATTTAGGGTTGAAGTAGAGGCCATTGGCCATGTTAGACATAAGAATCTTGTGCGGCTTCTTGGCTATTGCATAGAAGGAGTTCACAGGTTAGTTTAGCATAGATTTGAAGCTGCTTTTCAGGTTACTATGGTGACTTCTTGTAGTTGAATGCTCCATTTGTTTTTCTGAGCTGGGTTTCTACTTGCATTTCTGTTAGCTGAGATTTTATGCTCTTTTGCTCGAAGGATGTTGGTGTATGAGTATGTCAACAACGGCAACCTGGAGCAGTGGCTTCATGGGGCTATGAGACAGCATGGCACACTTACATGGGAAGCCCGGTTGAAAGTTCTGCTTGGAACAGCAAAAGCGTAAGTACATCATTTACCACAAACTATTTGAACATGCATTTGTCTTTCACATCAGCCATTAGATTTAATGCAATAATTTACCAAGGCTTTTAACACTCCGTATCAGCCAAGTCGAAGTTTACCATTTTTATATAGTATACAACTTTTGTTTCGTACATTGAACTAAACTGAAAATGAACAATTTGACAAATTGTTCAACCACTATTAAGAATTTAACTTCTGTCCTTGGCTTCAATGATTGTGTTATCTCATGTTGGGTTTGCAGGCTTGCTTATCTGCACGAAGCTATTGAACCAAAAGTTGTTCACCGAGACATCAAATCAAGTAATATCTTAATTGATGACGAGTTCAATGCTAAAGTTTCTGATTTTGGATTGGCGAAGCTCTTGGGATCTGGGGAAAGCCATATAACAACAAGAGTGATGGGAACATTTGGGTACGAGTCCTTTTCTGAGTCCAATTCTTACTATTCTCTGTGGTTGTTATCTGATGCTACAGTAATAAACTGGTGTCTTCTTTAAATTTCAGTTATGTGGCTCCCGAATATGCAAATACTGGCTTGTTGAATGAAAAGAGTGACGTTTACAGTTTTGGTGTTCTGCTGCTTGAAGCTGTTACTGGTAGAGATCCGGTGGACTATGGACGTCCAGCTGTCGAGGTAGTAAATCCTCAGTATATGAGATATATGCTACTGAAGTGAGTGTTCGGTATTTATAGTAATGATCCATACTTTTGTTATGGCAGGTAAATCTTGTTGAGTGGCTCAAAATGATGGTAGGGAACAGAAGAGCAGAGGAAGTTGTGGACCCTAACCTTGAAGTTAGGCCTACGACGCGTGCATTGAAACGTGCGCTTCTGGTTGCACTTAGGTGCGTTGATCCTGATTCGCAGAAACGACCCAAAATGAGTCAGGTGGTTCGAATGCTCGAAGCTGATGAATTCCCCTATCGCGAGGTTCAGTTTCATATCTATCTTTGAAATTCTTCTGAGTTGCTAAGTTGCTTTTTTTTTTTTAAATAATTTTTTGCTGGCCTATCTTTTTGATTACTGCTTCTGACAATTTAAAACGTTTTAGCTGAACATCCGCCTAAAGCACATGAAAAAACTAAGAGCAAAGTTTGGTAATTATTTTTGAAGCTTATAAGCGTGTCAAACATCATTTTATTCCACACACATCTAAGGGCCCACAATTTTTATCCACAAATTCCTAGGACCCAAAACTTATAATTTTACTAAAAGCTTTACCTAACACCACACCATCACGCCAGTACATAAATGCGCAAAGGATTGTGCTTGGTTCACCAGTGAATTCTCACAATGTAGAAGTAGTCATTTAACGAGAATGATTACAATGTAACAAATTAGAAACCTAATCCCAAACTCCAAGCATTTTGTCTCTGTAAAATTGTTCGTAGCCATTTTTAAAATTTCATCTAGTCTTGATATTTTTGTATCTACAAAGGAAAATTTCCTGCTTTATTATGTCTCAGTGCTTGTGAATAACCTTGGATGGAACGATTGTGCAACTGATAAACATACAATAAATTTGTTATGAATATTCCTGTCTATATGTAATTGAAGCAAATGATATTCTATTTCAATCCGTAGATCAAGGCTGCTGTTTCTGTTCTTTCAAAGGTTCTCTCTTGCTGTGCATAGGCAAATATGAAAATTCATCGTTTTTGAAAAACAACGGTGCATCACGGACTAGTAGGACACATAGATCAAAATTAACCTAGTGTAACTATAATAGATATGATTCCATAGATCATTTTTTGTCCCCTGTAAATTTTATGTAACTCAGTACTTCGTCAAAAAATTTGAGGTAATAGCTAGACTACAAGATTAACGCTTCAAACTTCGAATTTTTCATTGCTACAGGATCGGAAGATGAGAAAAAGCAGAACAACTAGCATGGAAATAGAATCAATGGAGGGGGGCTGTGGTTCTTCAGCTGACCAAGAAAGCAGTGGGGTAGGACAATCAGAGAGCCATACATTTGAACTAAAGCATGGATAGGACTGAGACTAATACATTGGGTGAATAATTGCTTCTCACCCTCCTATTGCTATTCACATTTTCCAAATTTGTTTCTCCTAAATGATAGTCGAGTAATTTCGAAAAGGAATAGTCAGTTCTAAATTCTTGAATCATCGGCAGCTTTTTCAGTGTGTTTGCTGTCGTCTGGGTGTAGTAGGATTGAGGTATGGTGCCATAGATATAAACGAGGCGAGGAACCAGAAAGTGTTGTCCGTACAGATTTCATTTGTGGATTAATGGCTCATCTCGAAAACTTTTATGATCATAATTTTTTTCCATCTTTTTCGTACCTCTCACTCGATTATGATCATCATTCCATGATGCTTGCTGATTTGTATGTTTCTTTCATTTTTTGTGACATATCTTGCAACCCCTGATCCCACCCCTTCTCTTTCTCCCTATAGTGGATGAATTAGGCAAGCATGAACCAGGGCCAGGATGTGTGCTTGTGAAGACAAGGACCTGTGTGGGGAATACTTTTTCTGGCTGCTCCTTGTGGCACTCAGGCAATTTCTGTAAACACACACAGGCAATTTCTGTACACACGGGAGTGAGAGACGGAACCTAGTAGTCCCTACATTTTTAAATTTAATGTCATTCACCTCACCTCTTAGTAGTACTATTTTTGTCGAGTTCTGCCAGGATTCAACAGTCATATGATCATGATTTCTGACGGTAGGATAGGATAAGATTCTTAATTTAACATCATATCAGAGCAAATGAAGGTCTTACATTCAATTCTCTCATGGCCTCCTTGCACGCACAATGTGAGAGGGAACTGTGAAATGACACCACATTCTTCGCCCATTCATTGGTTGGGTTACTTGATTTCTGTCTAACGTAGTCTTTCATTTGCATGGGCGTTTCTTGGCTAAAAAGTACGGTTATGCTAGAACAGCCCGTCACCTGTCAAAGATGGCAATACGCCTTACAAATTTTTTTAGTAGATCTAATTTGATTAAATTTACGACGATAGAAACATATCGTAGCAAAAAAATTTTGCACCCTACAAAAATTTTCTCCCTCGAACGTGAAAAGTCCAGCTTCATCATTGGTTTGACAAAATATCGTAGAAAATATATGTCATGTATGGTTGAAAATAAAGTTTAATCATTTATAAATAATTTATAATATGGCCAAATGGAGGATTCTTACTTGTTAAAATTTGATTAAAAAAATGGATCCAGTCTTCACATGAGACGACGAGTTGATATAAATAAATTCATTCTTTTTCAAACGTCTTGAACTTTTAGACAATTTGATTTCGTATATAAATGTACTGCATTTGGGCTATTGGAGAGGAGACTGTAAGCGTAAATTGAAGTATATGTATAAAATGATGGTGATGGACTTTTTCAAGACATCCGTCGGTGAAAATCTTGATCAACGAAAATTCGTTTAGAACCGATAAGCTTCATATGTGGAATTAATTTATCTGTTTTTGGGCACTAATATGAATCATATTTTCAGGTTGTCTAGTGCAAGTTTTTGGTAAGGTTGGACACAACTATATAACTGAACCGATTGAATCGGATTCGAACCAAATTGAACCACATTGAGTGGTTCTTCTTAAGTTAAATACTCGAATGAGTATCTGAATCGAGAACCGACGGGTTCGGCTCGATTCTAGACCAAGAACCGAATAAGAATCTATTATCCATAATTTTTTTCATCTTAAATAAGTTAAATTATTTTATTTTTTCTAAATAAATTTGCTAACTAATTAATTTAGCCACAACCTAAAAATTATGATTTTCCTATTTCTAATTAACGGCCCAAGTCTAATTAATCAAATTGACCTAAATCTTAAAAAAATTTCTTATTCTACCTTAGTGCCGTTTTTGTCTGTATGAATCGAATTGAAAGTCTCTCTTTATTATTTTTGAGCTTGCTATCTTTCTCTTCCTGTAATTTTAACAGCCTTATGAAGAACTCAACAAAAAGAGGCGCAAAAGATATTACGGGATTGAACTACATTATTTTGTAAGAGCTAAAATTGAACATGTCATTATTTGAATTAATGTAACATTGTTGTAAATATTAAAAAATTAATTATTGTACGGATCCTGAGAACCGAATGAAACCGAACTGAACCACACTCTAACGGTTCCATAATTAAATTTGAACCCGACTGTTCCATTTACTAAATACTCGAAAATCACGAATCAAACCGGACAATGTCTAGACCTAAAACTTTTAGGTGTTATCCGACGAGGATTATGAGTTCCTATGGAGATTTTTAGAGAGAAATTCTTTTGATGATTCTCCCCTAAATCTATTTCCTAAATGGAGAGAGTGACCATATTGATAAACATTAGGTTAATGCTGTTGACTTGGCGATCAATGTGTATACGACGACTATTGTTTTGTAATAAACAATTTTCTTGTCAGTCGATCGAGACTCACATTTCCTTGATCGACCACCAAATTTTTGAGATATTTCCACGTGACTGTAAATGATCAGGATCATTGCCATTCTAGGAGTTTAGAACAATTGATAGCACCAACATCATTAGTCCCCCTACTCGCAAGGGATGGTCAATCACTTAGGAGTACCACACGTGCAAGCTCCCAATGAGGCAAGTCAAACTGTCTGTAGGTCATGTGTTTCTAGCGGGTTACATTTTTTGCTTGTCTCACATCCTTTTTAAATTTGATTGTGCCACATGTACAAATTGCTTACATACACATAATGTGGTGAAATATGAATGAGTCAAATTTCTTCAACAAAAAAAATAAAAATAAAAATCCCCCACTCTCTTTTTGACATATCATCTATATTTAAACAATTATATAACTCCTTATGTATAAGTTGCATTACTCTGAACAAAGTGTTTTTCCTTCATTCTTGTAAAACCCCATTTTCCTTTACAGAAGAATTCTTCGTTTTGCCTTCGTCCCCTACGTAGGTTCGACGACTTCTTTTACATTGTGTGATTGCCTTATCAGTCTTTCGATTTAGTAGATTGTCAACTTCAAAGGTAGCGGTTAATTCATCATTTGAGGAGCACTAGTGGTCGTTGTGCATTCTTCGATGGATGGAGGTGGTGCCAAAGGCGGGCCATCTGTCAACTGACATGTAATATTCTCTCCTACACCATGCTTAGGAGTATTTTGCAACAACATTAGTATTAAAGCTACTTGATTTTGGAGCGCATTGACTGTTTTGTGGTCATATAATGATGAGGTTATGCTTCCCACGGGAGAGATTGTGAAGGATTCATCATTGATCTACCGATCTACCTCTTCTAGACATGGCTTCTCACTCAAATTTTCGAAGACATGAAATGATATGAATCAAAGTTTGATTATTACTCTAAAAAATCATTCTCCTAAAACGAAGAGAATAATTGATATTTACAAATTCTAGGTTATTACTACTGACGTGGAGATCAATGTTGACATGTCATTGATTGGCTGTTTTATTATAAATGCTTTTCTTGAAGGTGGATCAAGTCTCATACTTCCTTGATTTACCACCGAAATTTCAAGATCTTTTCACATGACTGTAATTGATCGGGATCTTCTCCCTTCCCAGCATTTGGGACAATCAAATGCATCGGCATCATTAGTCCACTTGCTGAGAAGTGATGGTCAATCACATTTTTAGTACAACAAGCTGCTTCCTATGGGGCAAGTCAAATGGCATTTTAGGCCACATGTCAAGCTCTGGCAAGCGTTGCAGAAGATGTCATGCATGCAACTTCTGGAGGCACGATGCATCAATAATTTTAACAGTGTGGTTTCTCATCACAAAGTGCCACGCACACCTCACGGGCCTCTTAGCCTTTTAGCAGGAAAGTTTATGATTTTTCTCTTGTTCGCAATCCTTTTTAAATTTGGACAAAGTTTACTTTCCCATTGTTCTTATGAATCCATCCCCCCTTACGTTGGTTTAGTAGACTATCAAACTATGAAGCCAGTAGTTGATTCATCATTTGAGGAGCACTAGGAAGTGGTTGTGCATTCATCGCTGGGGAAATGGTGCCACCTACGGGGCATCCATGGGCTCTCATGTCAAATTCTTTACAACTCCATGATTATGAGTTATAAGTGCATTTTACACACTTATTTAGGCCACAAAATATGGATAATTGCGGGCAAATATATTGGAATATGTCTTAATTCTAAATAAATTATGTTTTGTAGGTTAACATTGATGAACATGGTGGAATTGAGGAAAAATAAGCAGAAAAATGACTAAAATGGAAGAAAATTAAAGTTTAGGGACCGAAGTGCAAATAATCGAAAGATAACCAGGAATAAGAAACAAGGATGTGAAAGAGTCAAAAAACCAATTGAGTGAAGGAATGAAGTGTTGGGAGAAAAAGAAACAAGAAAAGAGGTCAAACAACGAGAAAACAGAGTTCAGGGGACTAAAACGCAACAATTGGATTTTAAGCTCAACTATCGGTCGCATGGTTTGCTTCAAAGAATTTCAGGGAGAATTTAGCTGAACTACTCGGTCGCATATGAGTGTACTATGCGGTCGCATAGTATGTTTTCGAAGAGAAAAATCTGGTTTCTTTATTTCAGCCCCTGTTTGAAACCCGTTAATTTCTCATTCTTCATTTCAACCACACATTCTATCAATAAAATAATATTACACATAAATCCAAAAATTTTCCTTACTTTTTAACCACACAATCTTCCATCAATCACTATTCAAAAAATTATTTTTCTTCCAAAACGGGTGTCAAACAGGGACTCAATAAAACTCCTATAGAAACAAATGTTGTGGCGTCTGTTAAAACCATAGAGTCGTCGAGAACGCAAGGGGGACATATTTTGAAGAGCTTTTGGAGCATAGAAGAAGCCAAGAACACGAGAATGAATTCAAGAATTATTTGGGTGATGTCGATTGTTCAATATTCTTTTTGTTTTCTTCTTCATAACATGCTATGCTAGTTTTATTTGTATTAGGAGAACGATGAACCATGTAATATGAGCTCTAATCTTTAGTTTTATATGTTTGACATTAGAAACACGCTTTTTGAATATTGAACAATTTATATGATTTTCTTTTCTCCACAATTATTGTGCATGTTAACTGTGTGAATTTTGTGGTCTATTTTATGCATTTGAAAGAAGGAAATTATGTTCGACATATGTGATAGAAATATACCGCTATACATTATTTGAATCGTTAAGTATTCATAAAAATTCATGCATTTTTATATGTTCGCATCCATAGAAATATAGTTTGGTTATATATAAAAGTATGTTTAGCATTACTCGAAAGTGATTGTTCAATAAAATAGGAACATTGATTTGTCAAATTCAATTGTGTTGTCAACGTGTAAACTAGGGTTAAAACTGATTATTACATGAGAATTCGGGATCCTAGTATGTTTGTCATTCATTAAAACACATTAACTTGCTTTCAACATAATTTGCATTTAATTTAGTTAATTCATTCATAATTGTATAAGTATGTTAAATTAGATATAATTCAGTTATAAACACATCATATTATTCTTATTTCGGTTAAGGTCGCGAATATTTAAAATTGAACTAATCAATTTTCGTGGGACGATACTTGAACTCAAAATCCACTTTATTACTTGTTAACGAACTATACACTTACGATAAACTTAATTCAAAATATATTTTTGTGAGCAAGGAGTATTTCTGCAGCAACACTAGTGTTGCCACTTGATTTTTGAGTGCAATGACTATTCTCTAGTCACAAACTGTTGGGATTGGGGTTTTGACATTATAAACACATCATATTATTCTTATTTCGGTTAAGGTCGCGAATATTTAAAATTGAACTAATCAATTTTCGTGGGACGATACTTGAACTCAAAATCCACTTTATTACTTGTTAACGAACCATACACTTACGATAAACTTAATTCGAAATATATTTTTGTGAGCAAGGAGTATTTCTGCAGCAACACTAGTGTTGCCACTTGATTTTTGAGTGCAATGACTATTCTCTAGTCACAAACTGTTGGGATTGGGGTTTTGACGCACTGGCTAGTCATAATCAATAGGCAATATCAACATATCATAATTTTTTTGGTAAAAAAAAAAAAGAAAAATTAATAAATAAAACCATCCATTTTAACCATTTTACCGTTTAATAAGATTTATTTTAAACAAAATAGGGAACAATACATAAATCCTATATATAAGAATTACATTTCAAAAATAACAAACTCCAAAAATCTTTTCAGAAATCAGATGTTAAATCATTTTATTAAATATTTTTAATTATAATATAATACAATTACCCCAACTTATTAAATTTCAAATCCAAATCATTCTCATTCTC